>PVIW01004242.1:0-138770 GCA_004026585.1 Noctilio leporinus | reverse complement strand
GGAAAGGGGTTGGGGGGAGGGGGGAGGCAGAGGCAAAGAAGGGGAGCAGCTTAGACAAGAACCTAGTATAAAGGAACCATGGACATGGACAACAGGTGGGACTGACTTTGGGGGGAAAGGGTGGGTGGGGAGGGGGACAGAGGGGAGCAAAAAAGGGATGGATGTAATACAACAACAATAAAATTAAAAAAAAAAAAAAGTTAAGTGATTTGGTCAGAGTCACACAGATAATGAGTGTCATGGCTGAGACATGGTATTTAAACTCATGTCTTCTTGACTTTAAAGTCTATTTTCCCCTGTGATTATGATATAGTGGCTCCCAAATCATAATTATTAATATTAATATAATTATCACCATCAGTATCATCTACTTGCGTTATCCATCCTTGACTGAATCAGATCTTTTCTATCTAACATATCTGTCCTCGGTGTCCAACCATGTCACCAAATTAATCTGTACCTTAATGGCTCGCTAGGGCTAAAAACAAGTTTTAGTGTGTTTGGGACAAGGCAGCAGGGCTTTTTGTTTTTTGTTGTTGTTTTTTATCTTCATTGCTTCTTGGTTTTTTTAAAATCTTCATTTCAAATGCCATTACTGGATAACTATGGAATATGTAATAACAGAAGAACATGTATAATCCTAACAGTTATCTTCTAAAAGCAGAATCATTGGTTACAAGTTCAAATGTCAGCAAAATTGTGCAGCAGGTAAGAGTAACGTAAATGAAGTTCCATTCAGAGATCAAAGTGTCAGGCAGAGGGAGAGGGAGTTCAAGGACAAAAGACAAGCATCCAGGGTTGGCCAAGAGAGTCCGGTTGATGATGGTAGGGAGTAACATGGGCCTGGCATACAGCAGGTATTCAGTAAACATTTGGGTAAATAGGGGAAGAAAACCTGTTCATTACATTCACTGATGAGCAGTAATTCTTAAAATCACAAATAGAGAAGTGAGGCCCTTTGTAGGTCCTGTCCTGAACATTCCTCATTCTAACATCACCAGTCTTCCCCTGAATCTTCAAAGGTGACCATTATGGTTCCTCTGGTCATGGCCCCACTCTCACAGGGACCACAGAGATCATGTATTCTCATGTTTGGCTTCCCGGCCTGTCTGTCCCAGAATTTCTAGGTCAAAAATGGCTTTCAAAGTGACTAGGGTTAACATGAGACATGCCACCAGAGGAACGAAAATAGAACCCTCTCCATTAGGAGATGGAATAGTTAAAATGAATGCCCTAAAAAACTTTTAACAGGTCATGAAAATACACATAACTTTCATCCTTCGATGCTACTGAAGACCTGGAAAGAGGGAAAGGGCAAGGCTGCCTTCGCAGAGCGGGAGGCTGAATGCCAGGGCCTTTCCTTGGCGGCCGCTCCAAGCTGACGGTGGAGCCCCGTCTGCCTCCTTGCCCGCTCCCACCTGCAGGCCTGGGCACTCTGTTCCAGACGCTGCATTTTGCTTTGGCAAGAGCCATACATGAGGCTTCTTGGCAGGGGCAGCTGTCCTGGTTTCAAGGCATGCCTGCTGTTGGTTCCTGCTGTCTTGTTCCTGACTCTGCCTGCCTCCCCCTTAGCCTTCACCTCATGAACCCGGAGTTTCCTGGCTCCTGCCTGACCCCTGGCTCCCAGTGCTACCATGTTTGCCAGACTCAGGGTGCTCCCAAACCAGCCACCCCCCTTGTCTGGCCCCGCACTTTCCTCCCAGGCCTTCCCTGGTTCTTCTGGGTTTGAGTCTCCGTCTCTGGCCCATCACCTCCCAGCCTTTGGTAACTCTGGCTGAAGACCCACTCGCCCAGCAGCAGAGACCTCGCCTGTGCCCTATGTGACTTTTCTAAGCCAACTAGTGCAGAGAGATCCAGCACTGTGACCTGATTTATGATACCCAGATTAGGATGAATGTAGAGGTGAATGTAGAGCTTTCCTGGTGAGAGAAAAAAAAAAAGGAATTTAGGAGAAATATTTTGGGATGCAGACTCCCAGACTTTGAGCTCTTTGTAGGAAAGGCGTCCCATTCCCCTACTTCCCACTCTTAAAGGAACTCACACTTTAGAGCAACCAGGCAGAACATGTAGGTCTAAATTCATTAGCGCCATCTTTCCGACCTCCCAATTTTCTTACTACCACTTTCCAAACAACCAATAATTTTAATGTTCAAGTTAATTTCCCTACTCTCTGTTACATAGTCATTAATTCCTTTATTTAACAGGCATTCTTTATGTTCAAAAATATAAAATTTATGGCATAAAATCATTTGTTTTTTAAAAAACATTTCATTGATCGGTAACAGAAATGTTATTGGGCCAATGCTTGATTGAGCTTGAGGGTTCCTAATGCTGAGATACGAGGACACTCCCAGGGAGGGACACAGGCATTCTACCTAGCAAGGTGAAAAGTGCACAATCTATGTTCTTGTAAAACAACAGACACAGCTTAGCTATCACGTGCTTCCTGAACTTTTTAATGACCAGGCACACCTAAAAGGTGGCACCGTCATAGGGGACATGGAGTAAATGGAGAAGGTACTTGCAGCAGGACATCACTGTCCAGGTCTGCTGCCACCCCAGATCTAATAGCTGCTTTAAGAATTGAGGGTATCAGCACTTTAGCACATCTGTTACCCATTGCTGGCACATCAGAGAGTTGTGACGTGCTGATTGGTAACCTCCAAGTTCTAAATTGATTGTTTGTTCACTCTTTCCAATGTTTTTGAATTCCTACAAATATTGTAAGTGATTTTGTTTATTGCTGTTCAAAGAACTTGGGGTAGACCAGTGAACCAAAAAGAGGAAGACCTCTGTCTCCATGAACTTTGGTTCTACTGGAAACAAACATAATAAACATGTATTAATAAGCACCATAAATAAGTGGGTGCTAGAGCCCTGAGAGATGATGAAGTGCTGTAGAATAAAGAAGCAAGGTGAGGGGATTTGGAGTGGGGACAGGAACGTTTACTGAGTTAAATAGGGCATTCAGGGGAGGCCTCACTGAGAAAGTGAGCAAAGACTTGAAGGCAGTGAGGATATTAGCTAAAAGAATACCTGGGGCAAGAGCAGTCCAGATAGTGGGAACAGCTAAAGCTAAGATCCCCCTTGCGGGTTCTACAAACAGCAGGGAGGCCAGCCTGGCCTGAGAGGGAAAGTGAGGGGAGAGAGCTAGGATCCAGGTCAGGGAGACCATAAAAGGCCTCTGCATTTGCATGTGCAAGTTGTTGCAAATATCTGTTCCTAGTCTACAGTTTATCTTCCCAATTAGTTTATGTCTCTTTGTTTTACAAAATTTTAAATTTAATACAGTTCAATTCATCAAGTTTTCCATTCTGGAGTCCTTTCCAAAGAAAATCTGCTGAATACAATATTATTTCTTTTTTCAAAAGCTTTTTAAAGTTTTGAATTTCCTTATTTAGATCTCAAGTAAGCCTGAACTTGAGATTTTAATATGGTAATAAACAAAGATCTTATATGTTGTTTCTTTCCATAAGAATAATAGTTTCAGCATCCCTTATTGATTAATTTACATCTTCCTCCATTGATTTGTAATGCTACTCTCTCATTTGTCTCTGGTTTTAGATCAAAGGGATTTCACCAAAAGGCAGAATATTACCCACTCGTAAAGGGTTGTCTTTCCCATTTAAGATACTGAAAAAAATTATGAAATGACTATTTTTATCCTAAAGGGGCAAGAAGGAAAGCCTTCAAAGCATAAAGGGCTTGAAAACCATGACCCTCTGACCTGGCAAAATTCATCAGTTAAAAATGCTTTAGGATGGTGTTGCCTGACTCAAGACAACAACGAAGAACATGATAACCTGTCCCAATTCTGAGTGTTGATCGGTCCACTGACACCCATAACCCCATGTCTGACCTCCTCTGGTCACTGAGGGGCAAAGTGCACTGAATTCAGATGGCTTCTGACACAACAGCAGCAGGTGGACAGTTACTTCACATATAAAAGGGACCAGGAAGTAAGATGGAGACATCCTGACATACCCAGAGGAAATCCCACCCAGCAAACCACTATTTCTAAGCATCTGCTCCCCCTGCCTAAACTCATCTTTAAATAGAATGGCATACACCTCTAGGATTATGGCTGAACGTCAACAGTTTAATTCCCTGAAAGGTGAGAATGAGCTTCCACCTCTTATTGCTCACTCCTGGGTTCAGCTCCTCAAAGCTCATGGTTCTCACATTTCACAGAAGAGAGTAGGGCAGTGACAAAGGACACAGGAGCCCTGGCCAGTGTGGCTTAGTGGATTGAGCAAACCAAAGGGTCACCGGTTCCATTCCCAGTCAGGGCACATGCCTGGGTTGCAGGCCAGGTCCCCAGCGGGGGACGCACAAGAGGCAACCACACATTGATTTAAAAAAACGGACACAGGAGGTTTTCATCCCCAACATGAAACCAAGCGGTAGGGTCATGAAATCTGGTCAGTTTTCCCTCCCTCAATTCGGAAAAGCCACACAGCTCCGAGCAGAAGAGTGATTACAGGAATGCAACATTCACTTCTGCTGGAGGCCCGGTGCTTGCCTGTCCGCAGCGTTGGGGAAGGAAGCGCGATGCTTACAGCATTTATATTTTCCATGCTGTGGTGGATTTGGAACCTTCCTCCAGCTCAAGACAGAATAAATTTACTCCGGCACAAATCTCTTGATCATTTCTCCTTCCAATGTGGGAAAACAGCACTGAGAATGTGGAAAGTGTGGAGCACATCATAAATCCAGGGACACAGGAACTCAGAAAGCTGCAGGAGGCACATAAAGGAAGCACTGTGCTTTAATATTATTTTCTGTTTAAAATCGACATGTGTGGTTTCGGACAAAGGCCTTTTAGTGTGGAGGAGAGAAGGTTCAGTGTTTCTCTTTTTGAAAAGCAGAGGAGTGTCTGGGAGACAGTGAAGGGATGTGCTCTGGGATATAATGTGAAGGAAACTAAAAATAAAATGACCCATACTTTCGAATAATGCCCTTAGGAAATACAACCATGGAGCTGGCTTCCCAGGATGTGAGGATGTGTCCTCCCATGCCAGCAATTTGTCTCGGTGTGCTACATTTGAATGGGAACAGGTGTTTATTGATAAAAGCCCTGCGTTGGGTCCACCTGGGAGGGATTAACTATCACTTAAAATGTCTGTTCTGTTGCTCCCTCTTTCCAACGTAGAAGGAACTGTCAGAGCCCCACCCTCATTTTCTTTAAATATATATATATATTTTAAGATTTTTTTATTATATTCAGAAAGAAGGGCGGGGGGCGGGAAGGGAGAGAAATATCAATGTATGGCTGCCTTTCACCTGCCTCCAGCTATAAACCTGGCTGGAGGCCTGGCTTGCAACCTGGTTATGTGCCCTGACTGGGGAATTGAACCAGCAACCTTTGGGTTCACAGGCTAGAGCCAATCCACTGAGCCACACCAGCCAGGGCTAAATATTTTGTTGCACAAAGAGTCAGATGTAGATAGCGTGGTGGATAAGAGATCCACTGACCCACACTGCCTGGGTTTGAATCCTTTCTCTACTATGTATGGTACCTACTATGTAGTCTTAGGTAAGTTACTTAACTTCTCTGGGCTTCAGTTTCCTCCTCTGTAACATGGGATTGATACTACCTACCTCTTTGAGCTATTATGGGGATTGAATTATTAGTTAATATGTGAAAAGCACTTAGCCTCTACTGACTCATAGGATTGTATGTTATGCTTGCTATTCTTAATCAATGAATCCCCTTGGCAGTCTGAACTTGAACACTAACTCTAGTATCTTGGTTTTCTGTGTTTACAAAAAATAGTGGGACACTGTTCTCAAGAGACTTCAGCAGCATGACGTTTAATAAATGATTGACTCTACTTGTCCTCACATGAATCTATTTTTCAACTCTGGTGGCTACTTGTGGGGTTTGCTCACTCAGTACCCAGTGCCTCCTCATTTGATCACAGCACCATGATCTCGCTTTGGAAAATGTCTATCTGCGTCTGAATACTCAGTCTGCGGCTCTATCAAGGGGCTCAGACACCCACTTCCTGCCATTCTCCCGTCTCTCACCATGGAAGAAGGGTGGGCAGACGACCCAAGCTTAGCCCATCATGCTGTCTCTTAGGCATTTGTATCTTGAGCAGAGCGAAACAAGGGTCAGGGGGTTCAGCTGGTCGTTCCCAGGCTGCAGTGCCTCAAGGAGCCTGCGCCTTCGTTTCTGCTGCCTAGACACCCCGAGTTGCCCTTACTCTTGTCCTTCTCATGACTCCTTTATTTTGCTTTTCCTTTGAGCTATTCCAGATCCTCTCAATAAATTCCTTTCCCCTACTTTGTATATACGCCTTTATTCCCCCCTCTCAAAACCAAAGACCCTCACTGAGGCATCTCTCACTTCCTTCCATAGGCAGCTGTGCTCCTTAAGGACCTACGCTCACGTAATTCTGCTGCCGGCACATCAGATTGCTGCTGTTATTGCTGTTGTTGATTTTGGACTATCAACTGAAAAACAAGGTACAAGGAAATAAATACTTCTGTTCCTTGTCATCAGGTGCAAATTTTCAAAAGCTGACGGATATAAAGATGGCGTGAAGGTCAAAAAAAGTCATTTTGGAGAGGGGATGAAAGACCTTGATGTCTAACAGTGGTGGAACTGAAGATGAGCTAGGAGCCTGCTGTGGGCAAAAATGAGAAGAAAATGCAGAGGCAGGCATTTGGTAAGAAGAGCTGGGGAAATGATAACACAAAAGCAATCAGAAGAAAGAGGGAAGAGAGGAAAAATAGAAGGAAGAGGGTGAAGTATGAAAATGGGAGCAATGGGTCCATTATTAAAATACAAGTATCACTGTTCTTTATATCTCAGTGTTTCTATGAGTCCAGCATCCCCTTACCTACCAAGAAGCTGTGATAGGAAGGAGGTGAGAAAAGCAGCTTTGACAGTGAGGAGAGAAAGAAAATAGGTCCAAAACAAAGCCTCTGACTGCACACCAGTTTGGGGCAGCCTTGTAGAGGAGTGAAGCATGATGGGGAAAAGCACAATGTGACAAGAGAAAGTGGTCAAGAAAGAAATGTGAAAGAAAAAGGGCAGAAAGAAGAGCCAAGAACTGAAGTGGGAAAATAAGTATCACATGGCACGAGCACCACCATAACCCAGACAATGCCTGCTTACACAGTACCTCCTGGCCCATGGAATGGAGCCTCTCAGTTTCATGTCATCAAGAGAAAGGACCTCCCCATGAATGAATGACCAAGGTATTCATAATAATGGCAGTGAACTATTTGTAGTGCTTGGTTAAGTGGAGATTTCTGTAGCATTAGCATTAATATTCTGCTTATTCTACTTAGCACTGTCTAAATCCTAATGTTTCAGAAAACCCAGGAGACCTTTGGAATTTTTCCAGGCCTCCCAATAGGTTCTCTCAACTTATCTTGGCATAACATCTGAGACAACAACCCAAAGTGAAGGTTAAAAGAAAAGTAGCTCTGCAAAGAGCAAGAAATACAGCAAGATAAATTAGAGGATGCAGGACCCACATCCCATTTTGGTGGGAAACTGGTCCAAACTGAGAGAGCCAAATTAGGCCCCAGGGAGGCCAGAGCTGCCAACGAACAGATGTTCTTTGATCCTTTCAGAGGAAAGGCAAGTGCCCCACACAGAATGGCATGAAACATGGGTAACGTGGTATATTTCCCAATTATTAATGATGCATGTGGTACCCACAAACCCACCTTTCTGTGCCATTGAAACAGCTTTGTGGACAATAAGCTTACTTTAAGTTTTTCCCACATACTTTTAGTGTTTTACATGTACACACAGGCATCCTGCTGAGTCATAATAATAGAATAGGGCTCAAGGTAACATTATCTGCAGCCAGTATGACTCACTGCTCCTCCTCACAATGAATGCAGGAACTAAAACAGAAATGAGATACAGCACCGTCTGGAACGAGGCTATACATAAGAATTTTCACTTTAAAAAACTAACATTTGGATGTTAATGCTCTATTATTTTTAACCTGGCTGTATGTACCATGGGTTCTTCAACTGGACAGTCAAGCAATTTCATTACCAAAAACAAAAATTACCTCTTGTTCATGGCACACAGAAAAGCCATCTTTCCCTTTGGAAAGGAGAAATAATTACCATGTGTTGAAAGGGGGGGAAAAACACAGCTACTCTACAACATGGGAGTCCGAAGGCAACAATTCCCCTGGTTGCCTTCAGCCAGCTTTCATGCAAGTCTTCTCAGAAGGACCCGTGTCTGTTCCACTGTGACGATGCCAACACTACTCTCCCAGTAATCTGATATTTAATAACATTTTATCTCCTAGAGCATTTCAAACCTTCATTGACTCTCATTTGAAACTAAATTCATTCCTGTTTTTTTAATACTATCAGTTCTGTGAAATTAAAACAAAATATAGATCTCCGTCTAATTATTAACATTTTATAAAGGAATGATATTAAGATAAGCATTAGTCCTGTTCACAGTAATGTCACAGTATGTCATATTAACAGATATATTTATAAATGATTTCTAATTGCATCTTTTTTTCACTTTTTATAATTATGGAAAAAGTCAAAAATACAAAAAAGTAGAGAGCACAGTATAATGAAGCCCATGTACATAGCACCCAACTTCAACAATTATCAATTCGTGTTTCATTTATACTCCTACATCCCCTCCCACCAATATTATTTTGAAGTAAATCCCATCTGTGATATCATTTCATCAGTAAATATTTCAGTCTATTCCTAAAAGGACTCATTTTTAAAATACAACCACAATAAAATCATCATACCTAAAGTACAATTAAAAGGCATTTTCTAATTTCATCAGCCCTCCAGCCAGCATTGGCAGTGGAGGCTGTGCCACACTGCCCAGCTCTCCCTTCAGGATTGAAAGACTTTTTCCTCCAGCTGGCAGCCCTCAGTTTGGTAGCCCTTTCCCTGAAGGTCACACACCTTTCCTTGGCGCAGCCCACATCCAGTGACGGGGGAGTGCAGGGGTAAGGCTCATGCCCCTCGCCCCAAATGGGGAGTATTCCTGAGGAGTCCTCCAGCTGCAGGAATGCTCCCTGGGGGCCTGGCACAAGACTTGGCACAAGACTTGGCAGTGGCCGCATCTCAGCCCAGCTCCTCCCTCTGCCCAATCCTCTGCGCTCCCTTCCCCCACAGGATTGCTTTCAGAAGGATCCCCAGGAAACTCCCTGTGTGCTTGCCTTAGTCTCAGAATCTACTTGCCGGGGAATCAAACCAGAAGCAGCATTCACATTTCTGTTGGTCTCATAAAAGCATGAAGGATACAAAAAATGAATCAGATAGAGATGATGGGGGCACAGGTCATGCATAACTTCCCTGCCCTCCCACCTTCCCTACCCAGAGCGCCTGTAGCTTCCTTCTTTCGGTGTTTTTAAGTTTCATTATGTGGGTATGATTGACTCACTAGCCATTAGTGAATAAACTTCATCTCCAGCCACTTTCCCCTTCCCTGAAGGTCAAAAGGCGGGGAAACACAAAGAAAACTGCTCACTCAGGAAATGGCAAAGGTTTTAGAAGCTCTGCGCCAGGAACTGAGGACAAAGACCAAATGTCATTTTTAAATACAATACACCCCTTCCTTTCTTCCTGATATGACAAGATGTTCAAGGCTCATGTTTTGTACATTGCCAACCCAGACTTGGATTTAGGTATTTCCACAAGGGGCCAAAACCTTTTTCTTCATGGGAATAGTATTGGAAGGGTTGGTAGCAGAGCTTAGACCTCAGTTCCTGAGTTGAGCTAAGAAAGAATTCAGAGCCAAGAACTCTAACACAAGAAGTTCATTTAGAAAGTCACAGAAGTGAAGAAGTGAGCCAGTTGGGCTGCATGGACCCAGCAAACAAGTTGCAGGGCAAAAGAAGGACCCTTGGAGCTAAGGAGAAATCAAAGGTATGCACCTTAAGGGAAGGAGAGGGGGAAAGGCATGGCTGTTCTTTGGAGAGCATGCACACTTGCTGGGTCCCTTGTCTTAAGGGTTCTTACCCATTTGCTAAAGGCAGGGATGTTAGGAGAGGTCTCAGGGAAGCACCTTAATAAAATATTCATCAGCTTTTCCAGGTGTGTCCTTTCAAGGTTCTGGTTTCTACTGATTGGTTGGCATTATAGTAGGTGCTCACTAGCCATTGCCGCTGGTCCTCATGTCAGCCAAGGCATCGCTTCCTCTGGTTTTGCTGCTTTTCTGGGCTGGAAACGCAACTAAGGCCAGCATATCATCTCTTCATCTCTAGTTTTACGAAAACCCTGTCTCTCTGGTGGTCAGCAGACCCGAGGCTTTGTTCCTAAGATTATTTGATGCATGTCAGAACCTCATTGTCCTGGGGGCTTAATGATGAAGGGGATGGCCAGCAAGGGCTTGTATGGGAATCATATGAGGCTGTTCTTCAGCTCCTGCCTATGTTCTTCCTCTAAGAGGGACTAAACTGCATGATTATCAACATGCTGGGAAGGGGGAGTCTGTCACCTTCTGGGCAGGTCCTAGCCTAATAACTTGTTTCCCCAGTGTTGCCTGAAGCTAGGGACTCAGGACTTTCCACCCTGGTGACATTCTATACCTGCACTGTTGTTCCTGTTCTGCCTATGCCTGTCTATCTATTCTATCAAAGCCACAATCTGGGCAGTAAGGGTGTTTGTCCTTTAAGTGGACACAACTAGGAAAATAGTTAAGATAAAATTCATCATAAATTCAACTGATACCTCTAAGTCAAATCCAGGAGTAGAGTATTTTTATTTATACTTATATCTCTCAAGCTGAGAATCCTAGAGCTTAATTTAGAATGTCATAGAATTATCCATTTGCTTTGTCCCATAATACACATACACCTGTCCCAGGTGAAAAGCATGATTCTTAAAATCCATTTATAAAAAGGTATTTGTGACCCTGGCTGGTGGCTCAGTGGATAGGTGCCAGCCTGTGAACCCAAAGGTCACTGGTTTAATTCCCAGTCAAGGCATATAACCAGGTTGCATGCCAGGTCTCCAGCCAGGTCTGTAGCTGAAGGCAGGTGAAAGGCAACCACACATTGATGCTTCTCTCCCTTTCTTCCTCTCTCCCTGCTCTTCTCTCTAAATATAATGAAAAAAATCTTTAAAAATAATAATAAGGTATTTGGCCCTGACTGGTGTGGTTCAGTGGATTGTGTGATGGCTGCAGCATGCCACCTTAGAAGGAAGATGAGAGAAAGGGAGAAGAGAAAGACACTGGTATTTATGGAACCCTCATCACATACCAGACCCATTCCCAGAATACTTAATCCTCCCTGTAACTCTCAGACAGAGGTCATATCATCTCTAGTTTATAAATAAAGAGTAAAAAGGGGATGGATGGAATACGACAATAATAAAATTAAATTAAAAAAAAAGAAAAGAAAAGAAACTGAGGTACAGAGAGGGTTGTTCAAAGTTAGTTGCCCAACTCACTGGAGACAGAACTGATACTGGATGAAACTCAAATCTTTCTCACTCCCAAGACATGACCTGTCAAATACACTCTTTCTCTTTAATGATCCTGACCTAGATTTCTCCCCTTAAGGCTAAAGAATATGCTTTAACATTTACTCTCTTCCCTCCTCCATTCCAAGTATCTAATAAGATAGTGAGTGCTGCATTTCATTTGTCTCTCCATGCTCATGGTTTACAGTTTCACATGTTTCAAATTTTTCTATTTATAAATAAAAAACAGAGATATAATACCAGCCAGCTTTGAAAAGCCCTGTTGGCAAGTCTCAGGAGTACCATACACTTCAGTGGAGGCTTTCAGACTCAGAATGCAGAAGAAATTATGTTGTTAGAAAAACTATTTTCTAATTTGAAATCAGTATTTTACAAGTTTTTCTATTTTTCCAGTTACTGATAACACCATGATAATATGACCAGCCTCATTTTAATGTAAAAGAAAAAAAAGAGTTAACCAAGATCTGTCCCTGGAGGAATTTTTTGGCAGGAATAGGAAGGAAGGGATGTACAGTGGATATGGGCCACCCTGCCTATGAATAAGATTTGACCCGTGTTAGAGGAATACAGCCAAAAATGTTTCTAAATCTATCAATTCTGTGTGTTTGTCATCACAGGAGCTTGTTAATAGGCCTATTTAGGTATATGAAGTTTTCCAGAACTGAGAGAAACAGCCAGAGTTCAACTTCTTCCTGCCATCTAGTAATAAGGGACTTGCAGTTTTCCTTGGAAACCTCTGGGAGAATGGAAGGGACACCCCGGGACCTTGGAGCAGGAGAGGTTTGGGGATATGACCTTACTGAGGAAGTGGGCCTTACTGAAGTGGAGACAACGTGGCCTAAGGAAAAGCCATCCATGGGTGCACTGCTGTGATCCCCTCTCTGCTCCCAATTTTCAGCAGCTTTTCTGTCTGTGCTTTAGGGAATGACAGTGAAAGCACTGGAGACAAAGATGTATCAACAGAGAAAAGCAGTCACAGGGCAAATCCATGATCAGGGGTTGGGTGTTCACACAGCATAGGGCTTAGGAGCCACCCATCCCCTAAGAGGTGAAAACATGTACCCTATTCCCAACGCCCTGCTTTGGGCACCCTCAGAAACTGAAAGAAACTCATCTTCCCACAGAACATTGTAGATGATATTATAGGAATTATAAGGAAGTAGTACTGCAAAGTCAGAGGGTGGGGACATTTAGATTCTAATAAAAGTAGAAGGACCGTGAAAGTCATTATATGATGGTTTTTAAGATATTGCAGATTAAAGCTATGATTATCTTTAAGATTACAATATCTATGATGAAAAACGTTGGCTACCTTCAGACAAGAGAAAGACCAATATTCATTTTCATAACTGAGGAGGTACAACGGAATGGCTCTAAAATGCTACGGTGAAAAGTTACAAAGCGATCAGTCAAGAGAGAGTCTCTATACCATACAAGGTCCTGGCATGGGGTGGCAGAAAGAGGTGAAGACAGAAGGAGCAACTCAAGGCAGTACATTTTTTTTTATGTGAAGTTCAGTAGCCATGCCTCTAAGGACTGAATATTGTGAGATTGAACTGTCTCTTTATAAAGAGAGTAGGCTGCAAAGAGCTCAAGATTAAGGTAACTGCCCCAGCTTTCATTCTTATTGTCCTCCAAGGAGACGGCTTGATTTTTTTTTTCAATGTTTATATATTTAAGTACCCACATACATATTCTACTGTACTAGATATTTTCTAGATCCTGCAAAGAATAGATACTTCTTCACCAACCCATGGAGTTATTATGTATATCTTCAATTCTTATCATGAAATGTCTTACCATGACATATTATTCTAAATAATCCCCTGTATCTTTATAACTGAACTATTGGTAGATAAACAGGTCCTCTCATAATTCTAAAATTTCTAACACTGAAGAGAATTTTTTATCAGTCCTGGGACAGTGGCTTTCATGCATTTTCTATTTTGCTTCATGAACTTAAATTCATATTATGACATGTATAGCTTATTATTAGGCCTCACCAAGTCATTGGGTCCCCCTCTTTGATGGGACTAATTACCTAATCTTTTCAACTATTCTTTTACATTTTTCCTGAATATATAACAAGAATTTTTTTCCATTGGCTACTTAAGTCAAAGTCCATTTTGTCTCTTAGAATTGAATAACAATTCAATTCTTAGAATTGAATAAAAAGGTGACTGGCATGATTTAACATTCAAGGGTTAACTCTTGATACAAAAAGTCCTATTTGGTATGAAGTGGTAAATACAGTCTCAAAATGCATGTTCCCTCATGTAAAAAATAACCTAAATGTTTGAAGGGACATAAATCATCTATTATTATTCCCATCTAATGAAAGAATCCTGCATTTAGTATAGTCGGAAATTAATAAATGCTTTCATTTGTTTACTCAACTTGTTAAGCAAGTACTTAATCTCCTGTTAAATGTTTATTGGCCATCTACTATGTGCTAAGCATCACGCTAGTTGCTAGGGTAAAAGGATGACAATCAATCTTAGACATGAAGATTACAGTCTAGAGAGGGAGAGAGGAAAAAGAGGAAAAAAATATATAACTGTGACAATTGCTAGAAAGGAGAGGTTTTTGGTGGTGTAAGAGTCTAGAATGGGGAGCTTCCTCCCAATGAGGAAGGAGGATGTGGAGGGCTTCTCCGAGAAAAGAACACTCAAGAGGGGTCCAAAAAATGGTAAAAGGGAATGAGAAAGTGTTACAAGTAGAGGAAAACATGATGTAGAAAGGCCCTGTGACAAATTCCTTTAAAAAAGGTCCATGCAATTAGTGTGGAAAAACCTAGGGGATGAGGCAGGACCGAAGCCCTGCAGGACTCCTGTCCTAAGCTAGTGCAGTACAGCAATGCAGCAGTGCACAGTGCGGAGTCACTGACTGAATTTCAGAAATGATGTAATGGGACTGGATTAGCATTTGAAAAACTCCCTCTGGCTGCTGTGTGAAAGAAGAAATGGAAGGAGACTGAAGGGCTAAGAGTAGTAGTTAGGAGGTCAATACAGTGGTCCAGGGAAGAGATGGTTGGTTGTAGCTTGGACTAAGAGGATGATGACAAAGATAAAGAAGACCGAATAAAGTGGTAGTCAGGTGGTAAAACTGAGTCAGGTGGACAGGGTATAATAAACAGCCATCCAGGCATGCTGTACAAACCCGCAAGAGTGAATCAACTGTGCAGTCTGCTTTTTCTACTCTTTAGCAACAATGCGCACTGGATAAATAATACAGAACCACATGACTGTGCACCTGTGCCAACATCTGCTCTCTCTTCCTAAAGCCTTCATCACCACCTGTTGAACTTGGTACTGCCTTCATTGCTATTTCCTCCAGTGGCCAAAACAAATATTCACCCCTCTGCTTAATCCCCAAGCCCAGCCCTCCCTGCACCAAAACTTCTTAACTCTCCACAGGGAACTTTGCTCCTGATTCACTAGGAAAATTGAAGTCATCGGCCATGAACTATCTTATTTACCCTGACCATCATCAAAGTCATCTTCAATTACATCTACATCTTCCTTAACTCTCCCTCCCTCCTCAGAGAACAATGGGTCCTTTTTAAAGATAATCCTCCACCATTGAGGGGAGGTGGGTGGGATGAACCCAGAGTTAAGGCAGTAGCTCCAGAGTTATAATGCCTGAGTGAATCTTCACTCAGCCTCATCAAGTATGGAATCTTGGATGGGTTTCTTAATGTCTCTAAACCTGAGTTTTCTTATGTGTGAAATGGAAACAATAATATTGCAAAGGGTTGTTGTGATGATTTAATAAATGCTCTATTGTTTGTCATGCAGTAAGCACTTAATAAGCATTGGCTATTATCATTAGCCTTATCTCTTCCTGGACTATGTTCTATTCATTATCTTTCTGCTATATTGCTAACCTCTCCATCTGAAACACAAAATACGATGATGTTTTAGAAAGAATATGAGTTTTGAAATCATTATTATGGGGATCAGTTAGCCCACGGTTCAAATCTTAGGTCCAATCCTCATTGAGTGGCCTCTGGGCAGCATTTTCTTCCTACTAAAAAGGACAGCAATGTGCCCAACTTCCATAGCTGGATTGCCTTTCACCTGCCTCCAGCTACAGACCTGGCTGGAGACCTGGCTTGCAACCTGGTTATGTGCCCTGGCTGGGGAATCAAACCAGCGACCTTTGGGTTCGCAGGCCGGCACCTTATCCACTGTGCCACCAGCCAGGACTCTGTGATTTTCATTAGTTAGATTTTGGTAGCTAAAACAGAAATGACTGACTAATTTAAGGAGAAAGAAATTTATGCTGCAGTATCAGGTAGTTCACAAAATCATTGAAAAAGTTGGAGGAACAAACTAGAGAAAACCCCAGAAACACTCCCAGATCCAAAATCTCAAGACTGCTGCGAAGCAGATGCTGCCATTACCTATTCAAATAGCCACAAAATTAGGAGGTTTCTACCATAAGCTACCATGATCTACACCGGCAAGAATGGATGCTGGCTCAACTCAGTTCAAAATTCAAGTATCATATCACTTTATCTAACTGATGGAATCTAAATTACATTTGAAACTGTAGCTGCAAGAGATTCTGAAAAATGTAATTTATAGCTTTCCCAGCCTCTTTAATTCTAGAGGACATCTGTAATGGATGATGCATAGAGCAATCCACAGTTTTTATGTTCCTAAGGATATGTTATTCTTTTGGGGTCAATGAGAGCCCATCACTTTCCATATTACAGATAATATGCTAGTCATCTGTTGCCCCCATGATACCAGGCAACAAACAACCCCAAGTAGCTCTGTGGATTATAACCAACAACATCTCTTCTCCTGTTTGTGGGTCTGCAGGCCAGCTGGGTGGCTCTAACTTAGGCTGTACTTATGCTCTGGCCTGTTCCGCATATCTTCATTTTGAGCTCAGACTTAAAGGGCAATAGTACAAGGAGCATGCTCTTCCTGTAACAGATCCCAGGAATGTGAGAGGGAAAGCCAAACCTCATAAGAAAAATAAGAAGCTCCCTATCATAAAAGCAGCAAAATATCTAGGAGATTCATTCCTGAATCCTCAAGCAATAAAACAGCACCTCCCACATAGAAGTAAGTAAAGGACTAGGAACGAAACATGAACTGCCTTCAGAACTCGACCAGCCCTCAGTCTGGAATGTAACAAACAAAGATGAGATGCAGGCTGAGTCACAGCCAGGGACTTTTGTGAGAAGAGAAGCTCGGAGAGGATCGAAAACATGCCCTTTGGATAATGTCATGCTTCTCGTATCATCCTTTCATACTTCTCTGTTGTTCTCTCCATTTCTATACGTAATTAACAGGTATTGAGCACCCAATATGGACCAGGCAGTGGACTCAATGCCTAAGAACCCACAATAAGCAAGACAGGTGTGGTCTCTGGAGTGTCCCTAGAGGCTGAGACATGCAAGTTGTGAGGCAATTACAACCGCATGGGGAAGTCCAAGTTTATAGCAGGGATACCCCACCCAGACTGGAGGGATGTGTGAGAATTACCCAGCAAAGGGGAAGAGCACTCCAGCTGCTAGGGAAAGTATGAGGGAAGCCAGGAGCCCTGGGAGAGAAGAGAGCTTGGTGCTTAGACACCGCTGGAGGTTCCTAGCAGCAGGAGGGAGAACATGAGTAGGAGGCTTGACAGGTAAGCAAGGGCCAGCTCTCAAAAGGCCTTGCAAGAATCAAAAAGTTTTTCTCTGCTCCTGAGCACTTACGACGGTATTGTTGAAGGAGGAGATTGTGTCCGGTGCGATTCAGAGCTTTGGTAAATGGAGTTGGGGTCTCTCTCCTCCTGCTGTCTTAGAGCCATTGTTCTCAGAGAGGAAGTGTGCCCCTTTCCTCCCTCCCATGAGGGTTTTCCCACACATCATAGGTGTCTTACCACACACTTTCTCCTCTCTCTCAGCCCCTCAGCTGTCTGTACAAAGCATGCCACTTCCCTCAGGGGTTTCAGGGGAGAGAAATGGGTGGAGAAATACTGCCACAGGAGCTCTGCGTAGTATCAGAGGAAGGGGGCAACAGAAGAACCCAAGAGGTGTGTATGTGCATGCCAACATGTGGGTTTTGAGGCAGAACTGGGTATGTGACCATATAAGTATTTTAGCAACTCTCTCTGTTCCTTGGGACAGGAAAAGGTAGGTTGAACAGCCAGGGTACCTATGTAGTAATTAACCCAAGTGACAGATGATGAGAGCTACATTAAGGTAATGGCTGCAGGTATGCAAAAGGAGGTGATGTTGAATCTCAGAGTAGGAGAAAGGGAGAAACTAAGGAAGATCCTAAGGCTTTTGGTGGGGGCTGGTGGAGACCAGTTCCATGGTCTCCCTGATTTCTTTTTGATGATGTTGGCCCACCTCGCTGAGCCTAAGGGTCCCCAACTCCTGAAACACTTGAGTCAAAACAGATCAATGAATGAATCACCCATTCATTCCCATATTTAACAGGGAAAATATTTTTTGAATTTTCAAGGTAAGTTTGGAAGCTTGCCCACATAAATCTGAGTATATGGGCAATGCTCACTTGTACACCCTGGCCAAGGTCACCTTATCAGTGACTTTGAAGCAGTGTTGGGTCTCTTCAACCACACATGTAGAGAGTTAAATAACCATCTGACACCACAAAAGAGCGATCTACTATACAATTTAGTACCTAGGGTAGGTCAGTCAAATTATTACTGGCTCTAATTATCACCCCCATAGCTGTTAAATTCTTTACCTGCAGCAGAGTAGAACTCCAGAGGTGAGAAATTCTTTCCTGCCTTTGAAAACGCCAAGGAAAAAACCCAAAGGAGTAACTTCCAATATGAACCTTAGAAATCAAACCTACACTGTACATGAAGACAGGGCAGGCAAAGGGAAAAGCACCAGCCAGGAAACATGGAAAATAACTTATTGGAAAGCCAAAGGCCTAATGTTGATTTTATTTAGAAATTACCTCCTACTGTGACTTGGGTGTGTAAAGTTGAGGACTGTAGCACTCCAAAGCAGCAAATAGTAAAAACAAGGAGAGAAAAAAAAAAAAAAAGTCCCGTAAGAGTAAAGAGAAGATTAGGATAGCTAGCTCCTATAGAATTTTTCCCCCATTCGTGCTTCATTAAGTCATGAAGTGGGAAAGCCAAGTTATCAACTGGACATGTGGAGAGACATTATGGTTAGAGATGAAGGAACGATACAAGAAGATAAGATCCTGCAGAAGGGCTCTTAACTGGAGAGACAGCTACTTCGATGATCACTGTTATCTTTAATTTTTTTTTTAATTTTTCAATTACAGTTGACATTCAATATGTATTAGTTTCAGGTATACAGAATAGTGGTTAGACATTTATATAACTATAAAGTAATTACTCCAATAAGTCTAGTACCCATCTGGCAATTTGTACATCTTCCTTCCCCTTTTTCATCTGGCAACCATCAACATGTTCTCTGTATCTATAAGTCTGCTTACCATTATTTTCTTTTTTAAAAAAAAAAGAAAGAAAGATTAAGATAAACTCTGTAAAAAAAGAGGAAGAGCTTTTCCCACCTTTTCTGGGAATGATCCACCTTACCAAACACTTCTCCCTTTCCTATCAAATTCTTTGTTTGAAATTTAGCATCAATGTCATAGGAGGTAGCAGCAATTTAAGAAAATTAAGAAAATATATAGGGGCAACCGGTTCCCCCAGCTATCTAGGGATCATTCATTTTAAATGAACATCACCCATAGTTCTACAGGTGAAATCAGTTTTTGGTGTCAGAATTCCGATTTCTTTATCCTTTTGCTTTCCACAGCCATATCTGACAGCAGTCGAGTTCAAAGGATAACTGGTGAATGAAGTTAAACGTGAAGAGAGACATTTGGAAGATGGTGAAAACCAAAGGTCTGCATTACCACACCCAGACTGCCGAAGTATGATGAAGAGATTTCCCAGTAGGCTTCAGTTGGAACTGAAGCACAGAAAAGAAGGAGCCAAAAAGGAGAAAGAAAGAAAATAAAAGGGAAGACACTTAATTGCATATTCACAAGGGTCAAAAGTAGTACAAGTGGTTATATGAACCCATCTATGTCAAAGATTGAATAATCTTTTTAACTGTCAATGTTTGAATAAGAACAAAGGCTTCACCAACATATGACAATGACCTCTATTTTCTTTCCTAGTGTGTAATTCTACAAGGAGATGATTTTGTACACATATAAGATTATATGTGTGTGTATATAATCGTGTGATGATTTACATATGTCTAGAAACCAGATAGAAAATAATACTGGAGAACATCAAAGTGGCATTGTCATATGCTGTCTCCTGGCTGCTATGCCCACCAGCAAAACACCAGCAAAACACTTGCAAGACAGCAACCCCATGTTGATTATCAAAGTCATCAAGTCTGTGAAGCGCAAGTCAGTATGTGCCAATTTAGTATCTGGATTTATATTTAGGATTATAACTAGAGTATTTCTTCTAATTTGCTGATTTTAGTAAGGGGAAAGGTCCTTACAGTGACTGATTTGCCATGTAATAAAATTTATCATAAGGATCTAGGGTGTCTTCTATAATTGTGTCCCAGGGCTTAACATCCAGAAATTATGGTAATTAACAGAAGTAACTCTAAGCTCTTACTTTCATATCTCATGCCTGGAAAAAGTGCAGTAATTTTTCTGCTGCTGAGACGTGAGATGTAACTGAGACCCATGGGAAGTCCTGCTCTAGCTGCGTGGGGGTGACAGTGACAGAAAGCTAAGTACAAAAGACAGCTAGGACAGTTTTCAGCACAGACTTGCAAGTCATAGGGCTTGATTCTGCCTGTTATTCACTTATTGAGCTAGAAAAATTAACCTCATCTGTCCAAAATTCAGTTTATTTATAAAATTAAGGTAATAGCATTTCCTTTATTGGGATTTTGGAAACAATCAAATTAAAGAATATGTGAAAGTTGTAATTCCTGGGCCATGCTGCATGCTCAGTACTATTATTACTGCATCGGTCTTCATTATCATCATCAGACTCTGTCCAGGTTCTGGCAGAAAACAGAGGGGCCACTGAGGACAGTCCAATAAAGGGGCCCTGTACACAGCAACAGGGCATGGTGCAGGGAAAGTGTGTAGTGCCTCGGGGCTAGTAACGGCTGCACTTGTTACCCAAGAGCTGCAAGCCTGCTGCATCCCACAGGGGGAAGTCCATGTGGAGGGGGCTGTCCAACAAGAGCTGTGATTCCCCCCAAGGAGGAACCTGGGGAGCAAATGCCATCACCTCACTCTCCTCCCGCCCTCCAGCCTCCTGCTGTTGCATTTCGTTGCCTAACACAAAAGAAAAGCCAGAGAATGGAAAAGCCATCCTCATCATCTACTCACAGCTCAGGCTCCCAGGGCTCAGACATGGAGAGAGAAAGGTGCAGGGACAAACAAAGTATTGGTACAAATACAGATTTTGTGATGCTGCAACGTTAAACGACTGAAATCAGATACTTATTTAGTGCCTTAGACAGTGTCCAACATATGGCAGGTGCTCAAGAAATCATTTTTAAATGATTAAATAAATTAGCCTGTGAATCAGACCCCAGTTCCTTAATATATAGCCTCCCTTTTCCAGAGTATAGATGACACGTAAATCACATCATCCTGTAGTTTAAAGCTACATTTAAACTTTAGTCTGATGTAAGTAAGATCTATCCCAGAGGATTTTACTGAGAATGAAAGTAGGAAGCCCGATACTTTCGTTTAAGGCTGCACAGAGGCCAATGATGAATCCCCGGAACATACACATGGCTGACAATATTGACAAAGACTGGGTTGTGTTTTCAGAGTCTTGGTCCATGACATGTGTGGATGAAGAGTCATCACAGAGTGATCTGAGCAAGCAACTTAAAATCCAAGCCCACTCAGCTCACCTTTTCCTTTGCCAGAACTTCAAAGGGGAGGTTGCTACTGACTTCGGAGTTGGTGCTGTCAGCCAGTTTCACATGAAAAACAACACCCATGCAAGGCTACAGCTTGCCCTGGGGAGGGATGGACTAAAACACCCTTCAAGAAGATAAACAAGTGGGGCTGGTTGTATGCTTAGCAAACTAGGAACTTGAACCAGTTAGAGCAAATAAAGCCCTATTCTCACTTTGAGATGTATTTGAATTCTACATGTACATTAATTCATGGTTTTAAATGCTTTTAAAGCTGTAACATGGAGTAAAACTTTGGCAAAGAGGAGAGGGTGGAGATGAAGTAACACAATTGACCTTAACAATGAACTGCACTTGCTGGGAACATTAATAGCACAGACCCCTGCAACTGTCCCTGTTACTCTAACCTCCTTCTCACATCACTAGGACCATCTGAAAAATCACTACAAGAAGGCCACTCTAAATATGTAGGGGAGAAAAACTGAAAAAATGAATCTTATCTATAAATCAGGTATCATAATCTGCATTAATGTCACCTCCTCAAGCAAGTGACTCTTAGAAAGAACTGTATCTTTCAATTTCCCCAAGCTCTGTTAAAAATGGTCCACCTTCATTACGGGACAATAATGAGCAAAACTAACAACAAGCAAAACAGAACCAAGTGTATGAATACAAGGAATAGGCCTGCAGTGGTCAGGAGGAAAGGGGGAGGGGGGAGGGGGGAGGCAGAGGCAAAGAAGGGGAGCAGCTTAGACAAGAACCTAGTATAAAGGATCCATGGACATGGACAACAGGTGGGATTGACTTTGGGGGGAAAGGGTGGGTGGGGAGGGGGACAGAGGGGAGAAAAAAAAGGGATGGATGTAATACAACAACAATAAAATTAAAAGAAAAAAAAAAAAAAAATGGTCCACCTTCACCTGGAGCTCTTAACGATGTGACCTAAGATTGAAATTCTCCTTAGAATGTGACAGACACTCAATAGTGATTTGTTTTCCTGAGGAGAGATAGAAGAAAAAAAAAAATGGTCCACCTTCAGAGGGGAAGCAAAAAGGGGGTGGATGTAATACAACAATAATAAAATTTTTTAAAAAATGAACACAACAAGAATAAAAATTTTTTTTAAATGGTCCACCTTGAGCTATTTTACAGCAGAATGCCTGTTTGATGTAGGTTTGAAAGACTTTTCTCTTGCTCTACTATTGTTAAATCATTTCCAGCACTATTGCCCACTCCTCACATGAATACACACCTTTGAGAGGGGGAAGAGGAAGCGGAACACGTTCACTATTGGCCTACTTAGCCTCCCTTTATTGATCATCTTCACATTCATCTGAAGTATGTCCTTGGAAAACAGGTGAAGAGAAAAATACCAGTTTCATACTAATATATTTAAAATAGATTCCAAACTTGTTTTCTAAATAAACTTTTAACTTTAAAATAGTTTCAGAGGTACAGAAAAGTTGCAAAAATGGTGCAGGGGTATCTGTCCCTTAGACCCTGTGCCCAGTTTCCCTGTTAAGATCTTACATATGTGGCATTTGTTACAAGTGATGAACCAATGTTGATCTGTTATTATTAACCGAAGTCTATGCTTTATTTGGACTATGATTTACTTTATAAAAGAACTTCTACTGGATAGGGCATAATAACTGAGGATAAAAATAAATATTTCACATTAATATGTATGAATTTTTTACCTCGAATGTTTATCTGATGTGTTTTACTACTAATTCAGAACATCTCAGGCACAGTGGATCAGAGGACAAAACACCTGTCCAGAGGAATGTGTTCACAGGGAAATGTTAACTCTCCCTTAGGAAAACCACTCGAACTCTCTTTGAACCTAAGTTTTACTCCTTAGAAAATGAACAAATCGAACTAGATGGTCTCTGAAATGGCTCCCAGCTTGGAAGTCTATAAATGAGATGCACCTAAAAACATTTTAACATTTTCATACCAAACGTTCAGAATTGGAGGATGGAGGATTGTAATCTGGCTTTACCGCTAACTTCTAAACTAGTTTTGGGGTTTCTCATCTCCAAATTTGCCCAGAAGCTCATAATGTCAACAGGTATGTTAAGAAGCAGCATGCATATAAATAAGCATCTTTACTTAAAGAATGTGACTAAAATTTATAAAGTTTATAATATCAATCATTAGCACAGGCCAGTAGGGATTCTCATTCAGTGTTGACTTGAACACTGTCCCATTCTCTTATGGTCTCTTGAAGATTGTTTAAGGTCATTACATAACTACCCCAGAAGAGGGTCTAATTTTACTTTTCTTTAAAATAAAAAATAGACTATAGTAGCTGGAGTCAGGTGAAAAGCAACCACACATTGATGTCTCTCTCCCTCTCTGCCTCTCTCCCTTCTCCTCTCTCTAAAAATAATAAATTTCAATAAGCAGCTTAAGTTATTGAGCATTGATAAAACAGTGCTATAAAATCACACACGAATTTTACTTAGAATATAAGTCAACATTTTAATGGCTGACTATGAACAAAATATCAATGTATTATTGATTCAAATGTGAGGACTGTTAAAAAGATAAGGTATATTCAGTATGCACAAAATTAAAAAAAAAAAATAAGTCATATTAAATCATTTCCCAAACTAGAAAACTCAAACCAGCAGGACAAACTGATACTTGAGGCACCTACAAAAGACAGGAACACTTCGTATCTTCTTTCCAGTGTGATTTTTCTAGCCACCCAACCACCCTCCTTGCTTGTAGGGAGAAACCTCCTGAGAAACAATTTCATTTATTGATATACCAAGGAATTCTCAAAAACCTCAAGAACATCACCTGTTCCCCCTGGAAGTAGATTGAAGGTTAATGACAAAAAAGAAAGAGAAGCAAGGAGGACTGAGTGAAAAGCAGTTAAGTTTTCTTTCACTTTGGTCTGCTGGATGACTGTCCCATTCTCCTTTCAAAAGAAGTCATGGATTTTAATCTCTGCAGAGGGTAAAATAAAGGATTTCTCAACTAGATAGTACAGTTAAACAGCCTAAGTGCCCATCAGTGGATGATTGGATCAAAAAACTTTGGTACATTTACATGATGGAATACTATACAGCAGAAAGAAAGAAGGAACTCCTACCCTTTGCAACAACATGGATGGAACTGCAGAGTATTATGCTTAGTGACATAAGCCAGTCAGTGAAGGACAAATATCATATGATCTCACCCATTACAGGACAATAATGAACAAAATTAACAACAAGCAAAATAGAACCAGATACATGAATACAGTGAATAGGCCTTCAGTGGTCAGGGGGAAGGGGGTGGGGGCAGGAGGGAGGGGGGAGGAAGAGGCAAGGAAGGGGAGCAGCTTAGACAAGAACCTAGTATAAAGGAACCATGGACATGGACAACAGGTGGGATTGACTTTGCGGGGAATGGGTGGGTGGGGAGGGAGACAAAGGAGAGCAAACAGGGGATGGATGTAATACAACAACAATAAAATTTTAAAAGAAAAATAAATAAATTGATTAATTAAAAAAAATAAAAGCACAGTTAAAACAGTGGACTACCATACTAAGCATAGAGGACTATATTAACTTAATTGAATGATAAGTGCTGAGACTGCTGGTCCCTACCCCAGTCCCCACGTGGCTTCCAAAAGGCTTGTGGGAGTCCTCCACCTTCCAGACAGTGGATTAAAAATACTCCTCTCTTAAAAACCTAACTAGCACAAGATACTGACATCCAGGATTTCTCAATAATGTTGAGATTACCCTACAATGAAACTCAGGAGTGAATAAACCCAATCTATATACCCAAAGGCCCCAGGCAGATTTTTAATTACTTACTCTAAATCATGAGTAGAAAACCAAGCACTAGAAAATTTCTAACATTGAAGATAAAAAGAGAAGAAAACAAACTTATAAAGGAGAGATTACAACATTTTTTAAATCTTAAAAAAATAGTATCAATATTAGCCTCAAAGATATGAAAATCTGCATCCAACTTGACATGTGCCTAATATGATCAAGAATTTAAATTTTAAATTTTAATTAAGTTTAAGCAGTTACACATGGCTAATAACTTCCATATTAAACAATGTAGGTGCAAAAAGCACATATATCTGTTAATAGTGGCTACAACTAATAAAGGTGTGAGGTTGTACGCTTGTTGGTAGAAGACTTTTTACCATATATATCTCTAATTTCACAATAAGGATGTACTTAGATAATAAAGGTATAATTTTTTTAACCAATTAAAATAGTAAGAAAAAGAAAAAAGGTTTTGCACATATAATGAACAGGATAATTTTTTTAATACTCAGAATAGAAAAGGAGAGTAAAATAACAATAAATTACAAAAAATTTCATAGTTGAGAAAGTCTTAAGCTTTCAGATTGAATGTTCATCCAAAGCCCAGCAGAGTAGGTGAAATAGATCCACACCAAGAAATATTACGGTAAAAAATTCTGAACACTGAAAACAAAGTTTCTAAAAGATTCCAGAGATTAAAAAAATAAGGACCACCTACAAGGGATCAGGAATCAAAATGTTTCTGAATTCTTAACAACAACATTGATAACAGAATACATTAGAGTTAAGACCTCCAAAATTTTGAAGGAAAATGCCAGCCAAATTTCTATACCCAGCCAAACTATCAATCAGGTAGCTATATGAAATAAAATATATTTTAGATACAAAAACACTTACTTTTTCATAAACTTTCTAAGGAAGATATTAGAAATTTTGTTCTACCAAAATTAACAGAAAAGATAAATACAGGGGGCACAGAAAACAGAAGCTCCAAAACTGAAAAGAAAGGAGGAATCTCTAGAATAATGATGAAGGTAAATTCTAGAATGAATATTATATACAAGATATAGCAAATGACCAGGACACATTAGAGTGGGCTGGAAAATATATGACCAAGGAAAGGCACATATATGTAGCTGCTGTTTCTGCCAAACCAAAAAAGAGAAGAAAAAAAAAAAAGTATAGTTAATGGTGATGGTACTTATAATGACAACCATATGACTGAGATTAACTGATAAAACAATAAAGTATGTTCTAAAAGCAGTTACAAGAAATTTCATATTTTCTTTTTAACTGATATCTTGGTAAATATCCTGTGGTCTCCATAAGCCTTCAATGTAGAAGAAAGAACTGATCTTCTTGAATCAGAAATCTACTAATTTATATATACATATACATATATATATATATATGTATATATACACACACACACACATATATATATATATATATATTTATAAGTGCCTAGTATGTCTCTAGGACAATATGAAAAGAGTTGTCTAACAACAGCTGTCTTCAAAAGGAGAACTAAGTGGATGAGGGAAAGAGATATGAGAAGTTACTTTTCACTATTTTCCCTTTTGTTTTTCCATGCCATGGGCATGTATTAACATTTTTTAATGTTATAATAAAATCCTTAACATATGTACATATACTTCAAACCGGGAGCCAAAATCATATTTAAATAAGTATTTATATCAAGTTAAAAACTTGCCTACTATCAAAATTATTATTTAGCATTATTTACTAAGTATTAGTGAAATTTTTTAAATAAGAGGAGTAACTCATCATTTGCAGGTGATATGACTCAAATTTATGAAAACTGAAAGAAGAAACAAAAAGTTATTAGGAATTATAAGCTAATTTAGTAAGAGTAAGGTGCTGATTTTAAAATTTATATAACTCATAGCTTTATTAACAAATTTTATCATATTTACTTACTTTACAGAAGCATTAACATACTCTCCTTCAAAACATATTAAATAAGAATATACCAGGTAAAATGTTAATGTCCTTCTCCCTACTCCTCCAATCTTATAACCTAGATTCTAGCCTCATTTTTATAGTTAAGGATTTAAGTATAAGTAGTAAAACCATAAATACATTAGATAAAAACTTAGCTAAATGAGTCTTTAACCCTTGCATTTAAAAAATGCCTTTCTAAGCATATCACATATTTCAGAAATCATACAGAAATAGTGGTTTTACTTCCTAAAAACTAAAATTTTCTGTATAAAAATGTTATAAAGACAACTATAATATAAACTGAGAAAAATATTTATAGCATTTACGACAAACATTAATTTTATTTATAAATGGCCCTTACAAATTTCTTAAAAGGCAAACAACCTAATATAACTGAAATGGGCAAAGGAAAGGCCAATTCATAGAAGAAACAAAAGGACAAACAAACACAACAAAATATTCCCAACCATAATCCAAATTTGGGTACAATCCAAATTAATGAAACACCATTTTCCTTTCAACAGATTGGCAGAGATTAAACATTTAATGATACCCAATGTTGGCAACAGTTTAAAGAAACTGACATTCTCATATACTGTTGGCTGGGTATAAACTGATGCAATGTTTTGGAGGGTGATTTGGCAATATAAATAAAAATTTTATATGCATATATCCTATGAGTCACAATCCTACTTCTAGGAATTTACCCAAAGAGTTATCACACAAAGCCTTAAAAATAAATGTGCAGAGATGGTCATAGAAAAACTCTAAGAACTCTATGAAAACAACATAAATGTTACTGGTGAAGTACAGTATGTGATATCCACACAATTAAAATTTTCTTAACCATTAAGTTTTTAAGTGTATCTAGAGATATTCTATGCAATGATGTCTAACTTTATATTTTACCTGAACAAACCAAGATTGAGAATGATCTATATAGTATTATCCCTAGTGAGTGAAAAGAATCTATACACCCATATGCAAACAGCTAGCCATCAGGACTGGAACAGGCAGAAACAGAGGTGAAGGGCAAGCACTCAATTTCTCTCTTGACTCAACAACAGAGACTCTTATTTGGTGTTAGGATGCTATATGCATTAAATTTTTTCCTATGTGCTCAGTTGTTAGGAATCGTAAAACTAAGTTCAATACACAAAATAGAGAGACTGTCCTTTCTTTCCATCTAACTTTTAATTCTCTGCCACCTTTTTAATTGCTTGGCTTTTATTTATTTATCATTCTTTTCATTGTAAATTATGTCAGATCTTTTTATTAATTCCCACCGAGGATATTTTTATTTGTTTTAGAGAGAGAGAGAGAGAAACATTAATGTGAGAGAGCATTGACTGGTTGCCTTCATATGCACCCAGATCAGGGATCCGCACCAGAAACAGGGATCACAGGCCTCTGGACCCAGTGTCACATGTGCCCGAGCTCAGGCCAGGGATGAACCCAGTCACGTGCCCTGGCCAGGAATTGAACCCACAACCTTTTGGTTACAAGGCGATACTCCACCTACTGAGACATACAAACCAAGGCCATTTCAAATCTTTTAAAAATAAAAATAGTAAGATAAATCTAAACAAAATTTTACTTGTAGAAAAACATTTAACTCTTTCATTGAGAACTCTACCATATTATTTCAGATACTTTGCTAAAGATTTTTGTAACTAACATGCTTTCTATAACTATAGTCATACAGTAGCTTTTAGAATTCATTCTTCTATTCATTTTTATGCATTCTACACACATTATTGACATCAAAATCTCAACGATATTTTTGAAGAAATAGAAAAATTTATCCTAAAGTTCATATGGAATTCCAAGGGACCTGAAATAGCCAAAACAATCTTGAAAAATTAAAGTTGGAGGTCTCATACTTTCTCATTTCAAAACTCATTACAAAACTATAGAGACTAAAACAGTGTGCTACTCACATAAAACAGACATATTAACCAATGGAATAGAATAAAGATCCCAAAACTAAACCTTCAGGTACCTGGTCAAATGACTTTTTGACAAGTGTTCAAAGATTATTCAGTGGAGAAAGGGAAATCTTTTCAATAAATGGTATGAGGAAAACTGGATATCTGTATGAAAAAGAATATTGGACCCTTACCTTACACTATATACCAAAAATTAAGTCAAAATACACACCAGAAAGCAAGTCAAAATAGATAAAATACCTAAATGTAAGAAATAAAACTCTTAGAAGAAAAAGCTTTAGGACATTGACTTTGGCAATGATTTCTTGGATATGATACCAAACACATAGACAACAAAAGAAAAATAGATAAACTGAATTACATTAAAACAAAAACTTCTGTGCACTGAAGGACACTATCAACAGAATGAAAAGGCAACCCATGAAATGGGAGAAAATATGTGCAAATCACACATCTGATTAGGGGTTAATATCCAGAATTATTTGTATATATGTATGTAGGTAAATATAAACTCCTACAACTCAATTAACAACAACAATAAAAAAAATTAAAAGTGGGCAAAATACTTAAGACATGTCTCCAGAGGAGATATATGAATGGTGAATGAGCACATGAAAAAATGCTCAATGTCACTAATCATGAGAAAAACTCAAATCAAATCCACAGTAAGATACCACCTCATGTTTCATAGGTGACTATTATCAACAGCAAATGACAAGTGTTGGCAAGGATATAGAAAAATTGGAACCTTTATACACAGCTGATGGAAATGTAAAATGGTTAAGGTGTTGTGGAAAACAGTATGGTGATTCCTCAAAAAAAAAAAAAAAAGTCCCCTATGATACAGCAATTCAACTCTGAAGATATACCCGAAAAATTAAAAGCAGATACTTGATCAGATATTTGTATACTCATGTTCATGGCTGCATTATCCACAATACCAAAAGGTGGAAGCAACCCAAGTGGCCATTGACAGGTGAACTGATAAACAAAATGTGGCATATAAACACAGTGGAATATGTATTGTTCAGACTTCAAAAGGAAGAAAATTCTGATACATGCTACAACATGGATCAACCTGGAGAATACAGTTTCAAGATGAAAAAGCCAGTCACGAAAGGAGAAATACTACACAATTCCTAGAGTAGAAGCCTTCTACAAGGCACCTAGAATAACCAAATTCATCACGCCAAGTAGAATGATGGTTGTCAGGGGCTAAGGCAAGAGAGGATGAGGTTATTTCATGGGTATGGAGGTTCAGTTTTGCAAGGTAAAAGGAATTCTGTGGATGGATGGTGGTTATAACAGCAGAACAATGTGAATATTCTTAACGTTACTTAACTGTACTTTTGTTTATTTGAAAATAGTTTAAACTATGTTTTATATTATGTATATTTTACCAAAATTTAAAAAAACAAACCACATTTGTGAATAAGCAACCATTCCCAGCCCTGTACAAGACTCTGGGAAACAGACTCTTTCAGAGAACTCATGATATAATAGGAGGAAGAGAAAAAAAGCAAATTATCACAAAATAGTAAGCACCATAATGGAAGTATTCACAAATATTTTGGTAGCCCAGAGAAGAGAACGGTAGTCAAGGACAGAGCACCTTATGTGCATTTCATTTTACAAAAATAATTATGACCTAAATGTATTCAATGATTCATTAAAAAAATACTTACTAAGCAACTACTTTCAAACATTCGTGCATGGAAATGACATGTTCTGTGATAAAAAACAACCAAGAGCCAGGTCTGCCCTTATCTATGGACCAGAGATTTCACTCCTCATCCACATAGGGAAACAGTCAAAGATATTCCAGAAACTAAGACAAAGCCATGTCTTATGGGAACCCCTGGAGGTACGAGCAAGCTTAGAAAATTCTTCTGGCACCATCAGTTGCCTATAATATTTTAATATCTATGAAATAAAACTGACTGTCCTTTAACATAAACTTTTCTTCCCCTAAGAAAAGAATCAATTTGTTATTTACTTCAAAGTTGACCTTTTCTACAACAAACTAGTCAGCATTACAAATCAGTGTTTCTTAAGCATTAACATTCATTCTAAGCATCTGGGAATCTTAATTTAGCAAGTTCTGATTCAGTACATAGGTCTGGGACAGGACCTGTTCTGTGGTTGTAACAAGCTCCAAACTGAGGCCGATGCTGCTGGTCCCTGAACCACACTTTGAGCAGCGAGGACACAGATAACAACTGCTAGCTAATAAGAAGACGCATCTCCTCCCATCTCTGCAGTCACAGGTTCACACACATCTGCTTTTCCAGTGCTAGTTACAATTAATGTTGCTCTGCCCAACACTAAATAAAAATTTAACAGCTTCTGTCAAAGTAAAAATGTTTTCAGAAAAGAAAAGAAAGGAAAAGAAGAAAGCCTTAAGTCTAGATGAAACTCTATTTCTAATTATAGGGCTTTTGTAAAGAAAGCCAAGGTGTAGGATTAGTTTTAAGGTATCACTGAAGGAAAATTAAGGGCTGCCTGAGTTTGACAGGTACTTAATAGCACTGTAACAGCATGAGGGCTTGATTTTTACCCCAGTCCGTTATAATTAAATCACTGTATATTCTTCAGCTTATGAAAGGTCACATGAGGAAGCTGAGTTTATTTTTTTTTTAAGACTTTATTTATTATTTTTAGAGAGAGGGGAAAGGAGAGAGGAAGAGAGACATCAATTTATGGTTACCTTTCACCTGCCTCCAGCTACGAACCTGGCTGGAGACCTGGCTTGCAACCTGGTTATGTGCCCTGGCTGGGAACAGAACCAGTGACCTTGGGGTTTGCAGGCCAGTGCCTTATCCACTGTGCCACCAGCCAGAGCGGAATTTATTTTTTATTGTAGGTTTCTTCTTTTCTTTTTCTCAACTTAATTAAAAAAATGAATCAAAACGTTTTATATGGAAACAAACATTCTGGACCCAGGAGAAAAGTCAGTGCATGGATATGAAAGGGGACTGACTGCTCTTAAACTCTTATAATTTGCTGTAATGAAAATTCTGCATGATTTGCCATATTTTTGTTTGCCCTGACTTGTCAAATGAGCAAGAATTATTAAACCTTAAAAGATTGATCTCCCCTTGTCAAAACCCACATTATGCAGCACAAGGCCTTCCCAGAAAGAGATGGTCCTTTCCTGGAAGGTTATTTAGCCGTTTTAAGAAAATGTGATACATTCCAAGACCACATTAATACTTCTAGGAATCAAAAACTATCTGTGCTACAAACAGCTTTAGCTGTTTGTCTGATTATAAGTTTTTAAGTCTTTATATCAAGAATGGCAATGAGGAAAACTGCATTCATAATTTTGCTCCCACAAGCTACAAAAAGATCATTAACTATTGTACTTGGTTTTTCCATTTTGAGAGCTGAACCAGAAATCCAGAGGCTAATTCTCTATCATTAAGTTGTACTTTTTCTTCCATTTTTTTTTTTCATAATATTTTGGTCAAGCTGTCATCAGAAGCACTGTCCAATCCGACATAAGTTTAAATTCAGGCCTGTACATGTAGCTGAGATCAAGGTATCAAGATTCCGCAAATGGCATTAATCCAGTCTCACATTTTCCCCTAAAACAAATCGAGCTCCAGAAAAGCCCACAAGATATGTAGCAAATTCCTGCGTGACCACAGATCTTCTCACTAACTCTTCTTGTTAATCCTTGAAAACTTTTGGACGGCCAACAAGCAGAGATAGCACTCCAAACTCGGCCAGCTGAAAAAGAAATTACTTATAATTGTGATAGTCTCTTATTTCTTTCTGTGACTTTAATTGAAGTGGTACTTTTATTGAAGTCTGCCATTTCTTCTGACCAGCCATGCAAATAATTATATTGTCCAGGATATTAAAGGAAACAGGCCAACCCGAAAGAAAATCAGGCAGAGGCCTGAAGGAATCTGACCAGGATTCTAAACACAATAAACTCCGCCTCATCCTTGGCAGGCTTTCTCTCAGGTTTCCATGAGAATCTGCCCCCTAGGTTTAGAATAATTCCAAAGAGGAGTAAAGAAGGCAAAATAAGTGACACAATGAAAATAGGATGGAAAGAAATTATCTTGGGTGACCCACGGGTGGGAGAAACTACGGTGTGTCACCTTAATTGGCCCTTGAAGTGAACAAGTTTTCCCCATGAGAGACCCCTTACCTACTTCTTTGTCCCACTGGCTCTCCACTGGCTCTCCAGTGCCGGGATCCAGGCCATGGCACTGGAGCATCACCAAAGAATAATTGTCTAACTCACTTCACTCAGGGACACCCTACCAGCCAATTTCTCCTAGAAAGAAACTCAGCAGCTGACAGGATCTTCTCCAACATTCACATTGCAGCCCAGTAGCCCACCTCAGAGCTTCAGGGTAGCTTAACTGCAAGATCCCACTTCTTGAATATGCACAGCCACTAATTTTTTCTCCAAAACAGTAGCTGCTTTCTTAACTTACTTACAAGAACTGGAAAGTACAGACAGAAGCTCCATGTTCCCAGCTGTCTTAACACCTTTACTTCTTAATTGACCATCTTTCTTTCCATTGCAATAGAAACTTCCAATAATATTTTCTACCTCTCTTAAAAGTCCAAGATTTTCAAATGACAACTAGGATCTAGCTGTACACATCCTCTTTCTTCCAAGCTAATAAAAGTTATGATTCAAGGAAAGCTGTCTTCCTAGTCTAGCTTTTAAAATTCCTTGGTTACATTAATTATCCTAATACAAGCAATCAATAGGTTTCTAATCTGCCAAGTATAACCTAGAAGGCAAAGAGCACCCTTTCTAGTACAAAGTGGGGGGTCCATTTCAAGGTTATTCTTGAATGGTTTTACTAGTAATTAAACCGAGACCTTCCAGAGCCTTGTGCCTTTCAAGGTTCTTCCTTCACTCCTGCTGTCCAGAGCTTTGCATCAGTCACTGTGGCCTCCTGCTGGCACAGGACACATGGACCTTGGCTTTCTCCCAACACTGCTCCCAGTAACCGCCAGGGAAGCCATATGGTCTCCTACACCCTCCCCTCCGGACCAAACTTATTACCTTCCCAACCTCCCCGCAGCAGCCAGGAGCAGGAAAGAAGAGCAAGTTTGGGGCCTGAGCCTGGGTTGTGCTTACGTTTCCTCTACTGTCACCGTCAAGAAAGGTGGAAGGGAAAGGAGGAGAGGAGAGAAAGAACAAGAAAAGAAAGAATGAGAGAGAGAGAGAGAGAGAGAGAGAGAGATAGGCAGAAAGAAAAAGAGAGAAGTTGCATTTGAAGAACACTTGGCAAAAAAGGCATACAGTACTGGGTTAGATCAATTCAATTCCACACACAGATGTCAGAAATGGCCAGGAAATATCTTCTACTTCCAAGTGTTGCCCTCAAAATAATTCATATACTTAGGCATTAAACAGCTGTAAGAGTATTGTACCTTCTTTATCCAGATCTTCACATCAGAGGTAAAAGACTGCACACAATTTGGAAGTATTTCTGAAAAATGCTATTTAAAGGTGGTGTGGTAAGGTAACTTCCTAAGTTAAAGAGAATATTACCTGGCCAAATGTTGCCAGAGTTTTTAAAAATCATTGATTTTTCTATTAAAAAAAAATCCCACCCTGGCTAGTGGCTCAGTGGATAGGCACTGGCCTGTGAACCCAAAGGCCACTGGTTCGATTCCCAGCCAGGGCACATAACCAGGTTGCAAGCCAGGTCTCCAGCCAGGCCCATAGCTGGAGGTAGGTGAAAGGCAAGCATACACTGATATTTCTCTCCCTTTAGTCCTCCCTCCCTTCCATTCTCTCTAAAAATATATATATTCATCCCATACAATTTTTTTACCAGATCATTATGGACTTACATATAACGTTCAGCTCAGATTCAGAAAGTAGGTTTTCGCAGAAACCAAACTCCATCTGAAAAACTATTGAATATCCATCTTCCCATCTAAGTCACTTTTTTTTTTTTTTTATTAGAATGCAAGCAGAAGGGAAAAATCCCTAGCTAGCAAAATTTAATTTTCAAAAGAGCTATTTATATGTGTACTAAAAGACAAAAGTGGAGGTTTCAGATTATTTCTGGGAGAGAAGAACTGCATGGAAGTCCAAACTTGACCTGGACTAATATTTCCATCCCATACCCATCATCATCCCTCCCACTCAACACCTCATTCATGGAGAAGTCCTTTTTTTTTTTTTTTTTTTTTTTTTTTTTTAATGCCCTGTTGAAGGGACTTTTCTAAAATGCCAAGAGACCACAGACTCTATCTGGTTGACTTGTGTGTTCCCCATTCTTGCCTGGCTTCACCATGAAAAAATGCCAGAAATAGCATTCCTACAGGATTTCCAGTACAGAAACCACAAGAATGCTCTTTCTCATGGTATGGCAACTGTGCAACAATATGGCATCATCTGGAAAATTCTAGTTTTGGAGACAAATATTTTTCCCTTCTCCAATAATGATTCAAAATAGACAGGGTGTGGCCCAAAAATGATGCTCTCCTTTCTCCAAGATGGGGGACTCTTTTCGGAAAACTCCCCCTCAGGACAACAACCACGGCTTCTACTATCCGACAAAGATAAGCCTTGTCACACAAACCTCCTTGGACAGTCCTCCAAAGATTCTGTAAATTACTCAAAGTATCTCCACTGAACATGATGCCATTTTCGAGTAAAATACTGAACAAAAATTTCTTTTTTGACTTGATAACAATTTATACTCATAATGAATTTTCCATAGAGCTCAGATTTGCATGTTATAAGAAGTATTAAGATTATTGTGGCAGTTACTGGTTTTTGTAACATTTATTTTGGATATACTCTGTACACACACAAAAATAGTAATTTTCAAAGAATGGGTAATTTAATTAGGAGATGTTATATACAGGGCATTTTTTAAGGATTAAAAACATAAGAAATTCCCCCCAGTGTACTAGTGAGTTCCATAAAGGCATGCCTGCCTGATTCACAGCTGTATTCCCTGGGCTTCCTCAGTTTGAACTGATCATAGTTAGTTGGTAAACAGGAAAAAAGAAGAAAAGGAGACAGTAGGAGAGAGGATGGACAAAGGAAGAATAAAGGGTACAAGGTGATTGAACTCAACATACTGGCAAATGAAGCTTGTTAGGAAAACATCTCAGTCAGTTGCCTGCACTGCAGCCCTGTCGACTGAAATGGTGATGGCAAATCTGGCTGCAGCAGTTAGGAAACCCACCATTCACCAGGCCCCCACTCTGGGGGCATTTTTGTTTCTGGTCCTTCCTCCACAGCATCAAGTCACCTTGTAATTATTTACAATTGCCTAACGACTCCAAATGAATACCCATGTTCTCCATTTCCAGAATCCTCTCTGATTTGGGTTGTGTTTACATGGGTTAGACAGGTTGTTAATGTTTTAAAGGTCATAAATAAGGAAAAAATAACCAAAATTGGGGGGTTCTGTTTTGTTTTTGGAAAAGAGACATTCTTACTTCTCCAAGAGTAAGACTTCATGAGAGGGGTTTATTTCGATTTTTTAGCCTCTTAGCTACCAAATGCTTCCTGTATTTCTTGGAACCCTCTAACCTCAAACCCTAACGGCTAAGGATTTATTGAGCTCCCGCAAGCAAAAAGACAGAAGCCAAACTGATTGGAACAAGTGCAACATGAGCTTACCCACAAGTAGAAACAAGTGATCACAGAGATAAGCCATTTGAGCCCAGTCTCTTTGCAATGTCATCCCCTACACACACATACACACACACACACACACACACACACACACACCACAAAAGCCTCTTGGGATTCAGATGGCTCCCTGTGTGGAAAATACCTCCCAGTCTTCAGAGTCAATATCCCCTCTTGGCAGTTTCCCAAAACTCCATCTGACATCTCTGGGGGATGACAAGATGAAGAGCTCTGGAATGGCACCATCTCAAGCTTTTTACCTTGACATCAACGGAGGGGGAAAAGGAAGTTGTGTAATGACTAAGAACCAAAAGAATCAAGTAACCTAAAACATATTTCCTGGCAAAATTTGCCTTCTGCAAAGCAGTCAAAGAATGATAACAGGGTGTGGGGAGATGGAATCAGCAGTTAAGTAGAGAGCCGACTGTCACTTAGCCTTCATTACACAGCATTAGAAACCAGCATTTGGCCAGCTCTGCACTCTGTCTTCCCACATCTCCCCACTGGCAAGATGCTTCTCCAAGGCCCACGGCCTCCGGCCACACCACTTTGGCCTGCGGTTCCATCACATCTTACAAACTGTAAAGGGGCTGGACAGTACTTGGATGAGAGCTGGGGTCAATTTGGACTGGATTCAGGCCCGGTTCAACAAGGTTTTGCAAAGCTTTTTCCTTCACTCCCTCTCCTCTTATTTCTTCACCCTTCTGGACTTTGTATTTTGAGCAGCTTTTTTCCTCCCGCAGATCCAGATAGCTTCTGTTTTCCTAAATTCTTCTCACCCTAACCATATCCCAAAGTCTTCCTTCCTCTGTCTTTTCAATGTTTCCCCTCCTGCTGCACTTCTATTTCTTTAAAACCAATATGAATTTGCTGCAAGCAAAATAAACAGATGCAACTAACAGAATCATAAATCACCAACTTGGAGAGTAAGATCCTTCCCAGTACAGGAAACCATTTCTCCACTGGTTTCAGAGAAGGCGATAGAGGAACGGAGCTTCAGTTTCATTTAAATGTCCTGTTTCCCTACCAAGACCTCTGAGATAAAACAGGAGGCATGCTAGACAGATCACATAGTCAGACTGAGCACATATACAGTGAACAAAAACCCTTCTCTTATATGCATCTTCCTTAATAAATATGGAAACTACAACTCACACTTTCTGAAGTTACGAAGAAATATTGACAATAACCACTACATGCTTGGGTACATAAAAGTCGTACCACACCAGGGCTCGTGAAAGCTATTTTTCAGCAAAAGTGTATTGTGAATTCTAACTCTCCCCATTAAAATGAACCTCACACACACACACACGTACACACACACACAAACAAAAACTGCACACGCAGATAGACACACAGATACATCGTTCCAGCCTTACAATCCCACCCACAAAAATGGCACTCTCGTCCACCCAGCTGTGCAGGCATCACCCAATCAATCATCAACTTCTGTTGCATATACCTGCTAAATTCTCATTTCTATGGTCTCTTCCCACTGCCAGCACCTTTGGCTAGTCTGGGTATTATTAAGTTCTTTCTGGAAAGGACCAGAGAGCCAATATTTGAGGCTTTTGGGGTCAAACGGTGTATGTCACAGCTATTCAACTCTACTACTGTGGTGCAAAAGCAGCCACAGAAACATGGAAGCAAATGACCAGGCAGCGAACTGCTCTGGCCCACGGGCTGTAGGCTGGCTTGCTGGTGGCTGGTGTAGGTGATCAGCATCTCTCTCATCTCAATGACTGCAGCAACTTCTCTCACCGATCTCCTGTATCAGGTTTAGCATTTCTCTCATTCTTTACCCTGCAGTCAAAAGATCTTTCACAAATGTAAGTCACTCCACTGTCAGCAATGCTTCAATAGCTTCCTATTTTCCTTGAGATAAAAGTGAAAATTTGCAGCAGCCCATCCAGGCACTCCAGGATGAGGTTCCTATTTACTTCTTCACACTCTGCGATCCAGTCCTATTGAGCCCCTGTACTTTGTTTCTGTTCTCGTATTCTTCAAGCAACCTCTTGCTTCTGGGCCTTCAAACAGGCTGTTTTCTCTCTGGAACACTCTGTCTTCCTGTGTCCCACCCTCCTCTTAAGTCATTTCCTCATAGGTACTCTATGCTACCATGCTAGACCAGACAGCACTCCTGCTAAAGGTCTGCACAGCACTTTGCCCTTCCATCGTACTTCACCATTAGACTTCAATTGCCTATTTGCTGTTTATCATAAGTTCTAGGAAACAGGAACCATGTTTGCCCTTTAAGCCACTGTTTCTTCCACATCCAGTATACTGCCTGGTATGTGATGCATGCAAAATCGTTTCCAATGAATGAGAATCCAGAGTAGCATGTTCCAAATTTTCTGTGCTATTATACATAGATGATTACCTATAAGGACTGTACATAGGATTTTTTAATACTTCCTGGTAAAGGTGAATGTCTTTAAAGGCATTTTTATATAACTGAAAAAACTGGCAAAATATTCATAATAGTTCATTAACATTATTAAGCACTTCAATGTGTATACAACTTTTCTTCCTATGATCTGCTTACTTTTCCTGCCTATGATCTGCCCTCATATGTAAACAATAAGACAGGCAGACATGACAACCACACTAGAATGTTACTATCTTTGACCTCTTGCCCTTTGCACAGGCCAAATAATGCCACTCCAAGCCTTTTTAACAGTCACAGGTACAAGAGTTTCAAGACTCTGTAGGGTACTAGAAACTACTCACATATATAAAATTTGGTAAGAAAGGAAAAGTCATCTCTTATGGTTCTTGGCACTCTAGAGCTGTGTAATTCTTTTCTCTTTTTTTTTAAGATTTTATTTATTATTTTACGAGAGGAAGGCAGGGAGGGAAGAAGAAAAGGATAGAGACATCACTGTATGGTTGCCTTTCACCTGCCTCCAGCTACAGACCTGGCTTGCAACCTGATTTTGTGCCTTGGCTAGGAATCAAACCATTGACCTTTGGGGTTTGCAGGCCAGTGCCTATCCACTGAGCCACCAGCAGCAGGGTTCAAGCTGCATAATTCTTAGCTTGATTTGCATTCTTAAATAGACTCTGAAATGACTTCAATATGAACCCCCAGTTGAAAACCAGTTCTGAAAAGTAGCTTCTCCAGGGCAGCAGCTGTATCCTGTTCATTGTTTTATCCCCAGAACTTGGCCCGAAGCCTGATCCATAATAGGTGCTTCATGGATATTTACTGATCCAACCTGCAATGCTTATCTTGGGTAGGGATAATTAGTGAAAATGTGTAAATTCACACACCAGTGTGTTATCTGGAGTTCTTTTTAATGAGCATGTATACTTCTTTTCTAACCAGAAATAAATAGGTCTTAATTCACATTTAAATTAACTATATAGAGTAAATCTAGGTAAAGCGTGCATTTTTAAGGCACAGATTTAGATTTATATTAAAAGTACTGGTGAATAGGATAATTTGAAACTAATAAACTATATCAGAAAGAATAAAACATTATAAAAACTCCTAATAAATGCAACCGAGAAGCAACCTATTTCCAGGCCCTGCCTGCAAGACGCTATCACTCACTGTAAATTAGATCGAGTGTTATTTAGGTCTATGCCTCATGTGTCCAGTATCTTGAGTACAAGTCCCCCTTAGTAACTTAAAGAAAAACTCTATAAAAATAAAACAAAAACTGAAGTCTTTCCCCTCCAGGGCAATTATTGAATAGCTTACATTCAGGCTGCGAACAGGGCTACTCCTTCCAAATCACTCAGGGTTTTATGCACACTGATAGGAGACTAGAAATTACTCCTACAAAACCACTTGCATACTACGAGGTATTTTTATTCCAGCAGGATGAGCCACCTTCTAACTGTATTCTCTTTCATTTTCCTTGCTGTTTTGATCCTGCTCATTGTTTTCATCTTCCCATAATTCTAAGTTAATTGATTTTCCAATCTGTTTTTCCTAGAAACAAACTTAAGCTGTGTTCACACCAAGCTGGGGCATTTAATGACTCTCTGCAGGACCACACCCAAAACCACCGCCACTCCATAAAAAGTTGCTGCCATTACCTTCTCACCATCCGGGCTGTTTCTCAACTTCGCCACTTATTCTTTGTTTTGGACTTTCACTCCAGCCTGATCTCACTGGTTTTCATCCCGTTATCGTGTGCATATTTTTTGCTGACCTCCCAGCCCCCTGAAATGAACTTGCTTAGAAAGTTGGCCTCAGCTTGGTCTTCTGCCTAAAATGCTGCATCTTGGATTAACCCCCTTGACTCTACATGTAAACCTATAGTCAAAAACTCTGCCTGGCTCAGGACAGAATTCCTAGGAGGACTCCAATCTGGATCACAGAAACTAGGCTTGATTCTCTTTTGTCTAGGAGAAATGATGAGACTATTTAGAAAAATTAATGTTCCTAAATGTTACTAAGTTATTTTATCAGGGTTCAAATTTATCCTGTAAGCCATATTTTGTCACTGAATGACCATTGTCGCTCAGAAACACTCAGGATTTTAACTGATAGAAGAGCTTACATTAGAAAAAAATTTTAATAAACACAGAACAAGGAAGAGAATCCGATGCTCCCCAAATTCATTTGAGGTCCACTTTGGGGGTTAGATTGTGATCGTTAGACCTGTGCATTTGATCTTTTAGGTAAGATGAAATGACCCTGGGAAATAACATAAAGGTAGAGTTTTTCCCTTGGAAAGACCCATTCATCACGTCATTTGACTCATTTTGTGATCCAATATGTAAGTCAGTCAATATTTATTGTTTATTTTGTGTGTATTTTCACTTCTGATAGACACAACATATTAAGACAATGAGCCAGACTGGACCCATACTATATTCCTGAAGGATGCACTCTATGAGCTAGTCGGAGGATGCTAGGGACACAAAGATAAAACTTCAGTGTGTCCCTGGGTAAGACCATGTGACCAGAACTCTGAGGGTAGCCCCTCAGGAGATGTCGTGGTCTGAACTGCCTGCTAGTTCCTCAGCCTCAACCCTTTCCACGTGTGTTAGCTGGAGGCAGTCTTGCTTTCTGCACTCCAGGAGCTGTAGGGCAAATCAAATAAAGATAGTTAACAGCACTTAAATGTTCAACACACAACCCCCTTTTTAAGAAACAGAAGTTCAAAACTGGGGGCCTTCCAGCTGGGCTGAGTACAGTTGTTGTACCCTGAGTCCATGCCATCTCTTTGAAACAAAAAACAAAGCAGCAGTAATAAAAATAAAATTTGTACTTAAAAAAAAAAAAAAAAAATTTTTGGTCCCTTCCCACTCATGTTTATGTATAAACCAAACACCAGAAAAACAAACTGGTGGTTAAGCTGGCATTTTAGTTATGAGCCATTGCATTAACCAAACAAGCTATGGGGTGCCCACAGGCATCTCTCTCTCTCTCTCTCTCTCTCTCTCTCTTTTTTAATGGTGTTGCATGGCAGGAAGGTCCAGGTAGGTGTCCAGGTGTCCTACTGCTCAGAGACAGGCCTGCAGCCTCCACAGGAATTAATCTGAACAAAAAAGCATAAGAAAGTTTAGAATCTTCAGGAGAAGAAACTCCTTCTAAGGTCAGAAATCAAAACTGCCTGGGAGAGAAATGAAAACTTTATAGCATGGCTTTATGGCTGGCTTGATGCTGTTTTAAATGACTGCTTCCCACTCTAGTCACTCGACCCAGCTAATTCTCATCTCCCCAAAGCAGCCCTTCTTTCCTTGTTGGAGATACAAATGGGTCAATGCCTATTCGAAAACCTGTTCTGAGTCTGCATTTGTTTTTGCAGGCCACTGGACAAGGGGATTTCCTAACTGACTTAGGAAAATGTAGCTAAGCTGATGAAACCATATTCTACTCATTATTAGGTCCAGAGTGCTGGAGAGACAGTGTGACAACCTACAGCTGTCCACAGCCAGCCCTTGAAAAACAGCTTCTTGGAATTAAAGACAGCGGCTGCAAGAGCCTGGCCAGAGGCATTGTGGGAAGGCACCTGTGTGGAGGCAGAAACTAAGACGAAAGGATGAGTGCTTGGAGGAAGTGAATCTGTGGTTTAGACTGGCGTAACCAGTCCCATTTGGGTTAAGAAGTCAATGGAAAAATGATCCTTCCTCAGTTACTTTTATTTTGTTTTTGTTAAAGTTTCTTTTGGAAAAATTAAACATCTGGACCTCTTTATGGAAATAGCTGTTATGGTCACAGGGAAAAAAAATATATATTTTTTTTTCACAGAGTTTGAATCAATTTGGTCAGGGAAGGCCGGAGAGTACAGAAAGCCCTAACACAGGTGGCTGCTTCTCCAACCTTTCCACACTTTGAAAATAAGTTTTCTCAGATTCACAGATACAGAAGGGAGGCGGGTCGGGTGGCTGTGATGAAAAGGTTACAGGATTAAGAAATACAAATTGATAGTCACAAAACAGTCACGGGGATGTCAAGTACAGCATAGGGAATGGTCAATAATACTCTAATAACTATGTGTGGTGCCAAATGGGTACTTGAAATATTGAGGGGAACACTTTGTAAAAAAGGATATGATTGGCTAACTGGAAACTAACATTGACTGTAAACTGAAATTTAAAAATTAAAAAAAGCAACAGCAGCAGCAGCAGCAGCTTTCTGCTAAGTGTCCCTGGAACACTGAACACCAAACATCCCTTCCGGGTTCAGCCCCAGCATTTCAGGGTACACCCCTCCATACCCCAGACAGCCTGACTGCTCCCAAGAAAAAGCAGAGCCCTCCCCATCTAGGCAGGGAAATTCCTTCTGGGTTTGAAGCTGCATGTTTGTGTTAAGTTGCTGGCAGAGAATTGTTTTCCCCAGAGTTGATGTGTTTCGTATTTGGGAAGGGGAGAGAAAAACAATGTATCGTACTATTTTTTCGATCAAGATCTTTTGCTGGGGGAGCACATTTTTAAGGGAAACGTATGCAGGAAGAATGTTCTCTCCTCTCACCAGCATTATTTTTTAAAAGAAGCTGTGGGCCTGGCTGGTAGCGCAGTGGATGAGGCACTGGCCTGCAAACCCAAAGGTTGCTGGTTCGATTCCCCAGCCAGGGCACATAATCAGGTGGCAAGCCAGGTCTCCACCCAGTTCTGTGGCTGGGGGCAGGTGAAAGGCAACCATACATTGATGTCTCTCTTCCTCTCTGCCTCCCCCCTTCCTCTCTCTCTGAAAATAATAAACAAAATCTTTTAAAAAAGGAAAAAAAAAAGAAGCTGTGGACGGGAATGGTTTTTCTATGCTCTACAAGTACTGTGCTCTTTCTCCCCAAGAGCACGATTTAAAGGAAAAGGAGATGCCTTTTGTAAACCCTCCTAATTGGAAGGGCAGTATTTTCTTTAACTTGGCAGATGCTCCAAATTCCAATCAGATCAGGAAACCCCACCTCTCTCCCACACGCCAATTTTGGAGCCCATTTTGAGAGCTAAAGTCTTCACTCTTCATCCCTAACACAGAGAGAGGGTATCACAAGTCATCTCCACAATGTAGGGAAGTGTGTTCATTCATTCGCATTCTCCTCTCTCTGTCTCTTACAAGTGCCCTGGACACAGGACACACTCCATAAAGCTTAACCTGCAACACACACCTTTAACACATTCACAGGAATTCAATGTTCACAGGAATTCATGTTACTTTTTACACGGAATCTCATCATCTCAATTTTGTTTTTAAAACTTGTCTCTAAAACAGAAATGGCTGGAACACCATGAACTCATATTTTTTCCTCATGAAAGTTTCCCATCAATTCGTTTAAATTGGCCTAATACTATCTTTGACCAAAAGTTCTTATTTGCCTATGATCTTGCTATTTAATTTCACTGCTTTGGATTTTCAGTTTGTAAATGTGTCCTATTGAAATACAAATATTCCTGGGGAAGATAATATCATATATTTTTAAATTTCTTAATCCTCACGCAAGCCAGGTCTCCAGCCAGGTCATACAAGGATATATTTACTGATTTTTGAAAGAAAGGAAGTAGGGTGGGGGGTGGAGGGGGCAAGAGAAAAAGAGAAAGAGAAACACCAGTATGAGAGAGAAACATCTATTGCTGCCATCCAGGAACTGAACCCATAACCGAGGTATGTGCCCTGATAGAGAGTCAAACCCATGATTTTTCTGTGTAGGGGACAGTGCTCCAACCAATCCACACAAGCCCGGGCAAAATATATTAATAGTAATAACACGCCCTTAAGCTGAAATTGTCTGAAAAGAGTTAAGCACCAGTCATTAATGGAAGAAGGGAGGTTACGGTGGAAACAGAAACGGACAGCAGAGAGGGGCCCAGCTGTCAGGGTACAAGGGAGCAGAGGAGGCCACTTGAAGGGGAAACAGAATGGTTTCTAAAACTAGTTTCACATAACTTACACTTTTCATAATTTACAGCTGTGCTAGAAGCCAGTCCTGCTCTTGCCCACAGGGGATTCATAAGAAACACTTTGAAGTCCTTAGAAGGAAAGATTTTAGTAAATACAAAATATGATTATCATTACACCTGTTTCCAAGAATAGATGAGGGACTTTTTATCCAGGTGTCTATGATCCTTTTGTGGCTTCTGGGTCAAGGAGGTTTATTTATAATTCTATGTCTGTTTTGAAAGATTATAGATGGGTAGCACTGAGGGAATATGGCATAGGATAAGACAGAAACTACAGCAACAGATGAAAAAGGATATAAACTGTTTCTACATTTCAGATGATTCACCCTCAGAAGACCAGAAGGAACAGGAAAGTTGCCTTAGTTTGGATTCTCCCAGAAGCAGATCCTGAAACAGGGATTTGAATACAAGTAGTTTATTTGGAAGGTGATCCCAAGCACCTCTGGGTAATGAGAAGAAGGCAGGGAAGTGCCTAACTTTGTTAGTGTGTTAAAAAGCAGTTTACCACTGTGATCAAGAGTCAGTCCTGCTGGGTAACTCTGGGTCCTAAGATCAAATATGCCTGGAGTCATTCCATATAAGGAATGAGGAATCTGAGGTATTTATCATCCTTCATGGCCGAGTGCTGCTCTCAGGGACAGAAACTCCCTGCTCCTCTGGCTGGCCTTATTGAGGAGGGTGGGAGAGACTGGGGCAGGGTCTCAGGTGCCTGGCAGGTGGCATGTACTGGAATGGTAAGTCCTGGGGAGATGTGGTGGCGACAGCAGATATCCAGAGGCACCCAGACCCTACAAAATTCATGATAAGACCCTGTGAACACTTAACAGCATCATACACAAAATCATAACCAAAAAGTGTGTCAAATTCATACAGGTGGTGTTTTCTTTTGTTCTCCTTGAGAATCTCCTCTACTTACCTGGCTCCAATGAACACTACAACAATGACTGCCAAATCTGCTTCTGCAGTCTGTAAGTCTCTGTGAATCCTTGTTCCGTGTTTTTAACTGCTTAATGGCATCTCCACCTAGAGAAGAGGACCTCAGACTCCACATACCTAACATTCTCTCCGCTGTAAAACCCATTTCTCCTCCTGTACTTCCTAACCCAGTCCAAGGCACCTCTCACCCTGCAGTCAGTTGAGTTAGAAACTTTGAAGTTATCTTGAATGTTTACTCTTTTGTTCCCAGCAAATCCAATCATCAACTCCTGGATAGCCTATCTCCCAGATATCTTTTAATCCACCCTAACCTTGCCAACTCCTCTACCACTATGATTTTCCCTCATCACCACCATTTGTCACCTGAATTATTGCAACATCCTCCTAAGTGTTCCCCACACCTTTACTTCCGCCTTTCCTCCAACCTATCCTGTACACTGTGACCAAAAGGATCATTTAAAAACCTTCATCAAACTACACTTATCTCTCCTTAAAATCTTTCGGAGAGTTTTCGTTGAGCCTTCAGGACAAGGTGCAAACCTCTTAATTATCCAAAGCTCCTGACAACCTGGTTGTAATCCACCTCTTTCGGTTCATCTTTTTCTCTGCACTCCTCCAAGTCAAGGTTCTTAACGGAAAGTAACAAAACCGACTGGACATGACTTGAGAAACAAAATAACATATTGAAAAAATATGATGTTGCTCACTCAATCTCTGAGAAGACTAGAGAAAGGAGGCTCGGAAGACAGGAGGGAAACAAAGGGAGGCCAGGCAGCCAGAACCGCAGCCAAACCATCGACCAAGCAGTCCATGGCCACTAGCTGCCCCTTCCCGCAAATGCCAGGCCCTGCAGCCGGCACCCTAGACAACCTTGGGCATGAGGCACTGTTGCTGTTCCCTATCACCGTCTCCCCTACAAGATGGATGTCGCTGTCATTGCCACTACCTTCAAAATAAATTCTCTATCACTTTTTCCATCTGCATCACTTGGTCCAAATTAAATACTCTGTGAGTGAGTGTGACCAACTGGCTGCTGTAGGAGGTCACGTTACTGGGTTCTGAATTCCAGAGGGGCCGAGCAAGTAAATGGCTTCCTAAACCTTGTCATAGAGGTACTCAGTTTCACAAGAAAAAGAAAACAAATGGGTTTACAGGCTGGACAGCTGCTAAAAAATGACAAGTGGCAATGAAAATAAAACTTTCTTTACATTTTTAAACTACAAATAACAAAAATGATGTTTCAACTTACCATTATTTGTTCATAGGGAGATAAAGACAGAAATAGAGATGATATATAGAGATATAGAGATAGATGATACAGATAGGTTAGTATACTAAATGTACTAATTAGTATATTAGATATATAGATAGGTTAGAAATATAGTCAAATTCTCTGTAAAGGGAGACAACCCAAAGTCACATTAGTGCTGAAGCTGTATCTTCAAGCTATGGAAGAAATAACGCAACACATCGATTACTGCATGGCATGCCATGGCTAGGCTTGCAGAAGAAGTGCTGAGGTTAGAAGAAACAGAAGACAGGCAGCGGGAGCCATGGAGCAGCAAGAAATCCGTACATGGCAGCAAGGCTGACCCTTGAGGGCTGGTGCAGCCCCTTCCTCAGGCAGCTGCTCCATTCAGACATGTCATTTTCCTACTAAACTAACAGACACTATGCAACAGACAAAAACAAAATACCAGAGAATATGTATTTCTTTTAAAGGCATATACCCAACCTCAGCACATTTTGGGAACAGTTCTCATTCAGCACTCAAGGGCCTATCATAGATTCTACCATGAAAGAATTTTCTTCTTATACCTCAGTGACAGACTTCTGAGTTATTTCTTCCTGCACCTTTGGGCCTACTTGAGGTATTAGTGCAGCAGGTATGACCTGGACCAACTGCAGGGTCCAGTGTAATTCACAGCTGGACAGTCCCCTCAATTTACAGATTTAAATGGGTTTCTGCTGCTGGCAACTTCGGTGCTCATTGGGAGCCTGGCCAGGTCTGCCTTCAGAGGGAAGACCCTTCTGTTGAATCCACGGCTCGTTCACAGCCTCCATCATGGACTCTATGGCTATCTTTGGCCCTACCCCCAGAAATCCATTTTCACCCCTCATTCTAGGGCTGCTACTCAACCAGTACATACCAGTAGCTCTAGATGGGTTGTTCAAATAGTAAAATACATCCATACTGGGTCGTAGACAGCACCCCCTGTGAGCCACCAGCATGCTCATACCCCCCTTACCTTGCCCTAATTGCCTGTCTCAGAGGCCCCAGGCCAGCACCAAGCAGAACATCTCACCCTGGTGCCTGCTGGGCCACCAGCCCTCCAGCTCCTTCCAGCTCTCAGCATCGTCCTCAGCCCTGCCATCTCTGTAGGTGGAGCTGGGTCAGATCTCAGGACAAGGTGCTGCCGGTGGGAAACTGGCATCACAGCAGGTAAGTACCCAGTGTCCCCTGGGGCCCCCGAGACTGTGGCAGCTCACCAGTGACTAGTGTTCCTCTAGCATTTCCCTCCTATGGATGATCACAGATGCTGAAGCCTCTCCTGTATACTACACTGGTTGCTAAATGTTTTTCATGGCCCTCCTGACTATTCCCCAAACCTACTTGGTATGGTTTCTAATCTTTATCATTCTGAATCTCTCACCATCTGGTCAAATCAATAACATCTGCCCAAAAGTCTTTCCTTCCTTCCTTACCATCACTGACAGTTCCTTCAAGCTACCTGGCCTTCTGGGCATACGAGAGATACACTGCTAAATACTCTGCGCCAAGGAGGATCCGGCAGTTTCTTCCCCACTGTCCATGAGAGCCATGCCTTGGGGACACAGCAGCAGCTCGGCAATCTGCTTCTGCCTGCTGCCAGCACGCTGGGCAAAGGCACCTGAAACCAGGTACACGTTCTCTCCTCCTCAGCCCGCTGGTCCTGGGAAACCCCCCACAAAACTACAGGGTTTGAGGCACGATTGCTATGTGACAGAGGCAAGTACATGATGTGTGAGTGCCTGCAAATGTCACTTACTTTTGTCTCCAGGGCTTGAAAGCCCATTTCTGCATATAGACCTTCCAGTATTAGACTGTTTCTAACATATCTTCCTAATAGTAAGATCTGTTCTTAAAGGGCAGCTCCAACTGCCAGGTAACCTGCACTATGGCAGGGTCAGGTATTCAGTCTCTACCAGGACCCCATAGCTGGTCAAAAGCTATTTCTCAAGAGGAGAAGTTATTTACTGAAGAAAGTATGGCTCATTACCAATCTCTTGGGCCCTGCTGTCACCCTCCTACAAGGTTTACCATAGGTTCAATTCCAGCATCCTGATACTCGAAGTCCATTGGGAGGAGGGCCAGAGTGGATTGTACTGCACCATGAACTAGCTGGAGAACTTGCTGGTCTGGGTCCCATTTAATGTTGTTAGCTTTTTGGGTCCCTTGGTAAACCACTGTAACTCACACATCCAAATGTGGCACATGTTCTCTCACAAATCCCAAGAGGCCCACCAGGCATTGTGCGTCTGACTTTAAGTACAGCTACTTGGGCTTCACTTTGGGGGGCTATTCTAACACACCCACTGATCACAGGCCTCCAGAAATGATGCTGAGTGACAGTTACTGCATTTTCATGGGAGTTGCCTCTCACCCTACATCAGGAATGTATCTTGCTTTCCCCTCTCTTTCAGAATGGTGAGATGGTGTAATCAATGTAGCAGACCAGTAGATGTTAAAAAAAAAAAAAACAACGCAATGATAGATCCCTGAAGACTAAAAGATGTCACAGAGCCAGAGTTTCTAAAACCTTGAAACACCCAGAGGAAAGCAAGCTCAGTTAGATCCTTTATATCCAAAGAGCCAGTGTTGGAACTCTGCCTGATGTTATTACTACACCTTTACTTCTTGTTCATACTTCTCAATGCAGTTATCACATTGTATGTACTGTAATAACATATATGGACATCTTCCCCACTATACTGACACTAAAGAACAAGTACAATGTCTTATTTGGTGTCCCCAGAAGCTACCACAGTACCTGGCACATGACAGGCTCTCAATAAATGCAATATTGGAAAGGTAAATTAATTTAAAGCTTTTCCTATGACCTTTTTTAAAGAACTGACCAGGAAAATAGGGAAGAAAGAAGAGAGGGTATGGATAGTAATAAGGAGAAGTCTGTTTAATGGGGAGAGGAGGGTGAAAGGGGAGTGAGGTATGTGTGTTTATATACATATTAAGTGGGCATGTTAGAGATGGACAGAGGCAGAGACAAAGAGAATAAAGGGAGGAAACAGAAAAGAACAAATGAGCACTACAGCAGGCAGAACGCTGTGTAGTAACATAACCCCAAAAGCTCAAGTGACCTGGAGAAAAGTTACCCCAAACCTAAAAGTATTATGTAGGTAATTAATGGCAGCTCATGGCACTAATATACTTTGGGGAACTATTAATGCCCAAATATCCTTAGATTGTTTGCCCCAAAACAGTGGTTTCACCATGTAACTCACCTTTCAGAAACTTCCAATGGCTCCCAATGCCAGAGATTAAAAAACCCATCTTTCTCAATGTGTTATTCAAGGTTCCACATAATGGACCTTTCAAAGTAAACCCAAGTCAAGTCTCCAGAAGTATCTTCCTGTTTTTACCTCTGTGATTTTTCTTAAGCTGTTGTCCTTTCCCCATCCTAAAAAGACCTTCTTTGCCTCCTCACCTATACAGATTCTGTTTATCCTTGAAGAACCCAAATAAGATTTTCTTTTCCTTCCCCAACTCTTCCAACCTTCTTCCATCTTAGAACTCTTGCAGTAATAACTTCTAGTACTACCCATTTTGCCCTTCATTCTATAGACCCTGGCACTACCAAGTTATTCTGCTTTTGGGTTATGCATGTTACCACTGCAAGAGGACCAAAAACTTAATTGCAAGACCATAGCCTTCTTTATTGCCTGTTTTGATAATATTTTATTATAATAACTGATGGTATTGACACAATTCTATTTATATACATGAAAAGAAGAAAAATAAAAACTGTTCACATAGGAAGATGATGTAAACCTACATGTAAAATTTTAGTAGGTACGGACCAAACAGTTTGAGAAATAATTTCTTCCAACCTAAGCTGAAATTCCAACTATCCCAAAGGAACCTTCCCAGAAACCCCAGCAAACCTCTTCTCACCTTAGTATTGTCCCTAGATCTAGAGATGATATCAGTGAGCAAGTGAGATGTAAATGAGCAAAACTGAGGTCCTATTAAAAAGGAGAAAGGAGAGACTAGATGCTGGGTGACTAACCAGGAAAGTCTGTGAATTACATTATAAACCCTGAAGACGGACATAATTTCTCTTCCTAAGTACTCCATGTCTTCAAACATATTCCTGATATTTACTAAATGCTAACTAATTTTTTTAAATATCAGAACTTCATACAACACCCACCCTTCATTTTTAACCAACCAGACTTGCAGTGATAAACTGTGACTCTGAGAAGCCATTGCCCGGCCCTGCAGTGTTCCGTTCTTTAATGCAAGTAACCCATCATTAGTAACTACTGGCCCAAAGCTAGAATCCAGGTCTTCTACTAGAAGAGGTGCAGTAGAGAGAAATGGAGTTTGGAGACCACCTGACCTAGGTTCCAATCCCACTTCTTCACTAAACTATAACCCACAGAAGTGATTCACCTCACCCAGCCTTGTTCTTCCCCTTCATAAAAGGGAATAACGCAAGTAAGGGTCACCCACACAGGGTTGGAAATAAGGACAGAGAACGTATGTGAAAAATACTTGGTGCTCAGTGAGCTCTGATTAAGAGATGTTTCCCCACAACCTTGTGTTTCTGTCCAAAGTGACCCGCAGCCTACAGAAGGATCATGTGGCAAGATCACTTGGAGGGGCATTCAAAATATGGAGTGACATCCACCTAACCTGGTAGCTGTCAAGGGGCAAAAAGCAAGACCCTAGGCCTCTCCACCTGTCCCTACCTATTCCCCTCCAGCAGCGATGAAAGCACAGGAACTCTAGGTTTTGGTTTCCTGGATGGTTTCCTAGGGCTGTAGAAGGACTTCAAGATGACCCTCATAAAAGCTGTTTTCCTTGTGATTAAGTTGTATTTGCCTGTTAACTGTGTGGTAAACAAACCCTCAGCCCACCTCCTGGCTTTAGCAGAGCCACGTGGTAATTGGGACTTGGAGGGCAGCGGGTTGGCAAGGCCGCTGGGGACAGGAAGCCAAGAAGCCCAATCTGGTTATCAGCTCTGTTGACAGGAGCTGAGCCATATGTGGTTGTGTGGCATGTCCAGCAGGTCTAGCAAGGGTTTTCCCAGCTATGAAAGGCCTGCTGTTTGAAACGAGGGCCTGGAGGCAAACAAGGGATTCACATCAGGATTCTCACCACCTTCAGCCTCATGGGCTCCACCAGCAGTCTCCCACTTGGCTTAGGGGAAGGGCAAGCCAAACACGTCGGGGCCCATACTCAGTTCAGAGAGGAGAGAAGGGAAGTGAAGGCAGGAAATGAAACAAGCTGCACCTGGAGAGAATCTGCCCTTAACAGCCCAACCCCAGCCCAGACAGAAAAAATAGCCCTTTCTCCACAAGAGGTGTAGCCACCCCAAAATCCTCTCCCTCTGTGTCACTTATCAGGACTGAACTCAGACACACTCAATCCCGAAAATGAGGCTGCCAGGGGATCAATGGATGGGAGACGCTTGCTGGGAAATCCTCCCAGCCTGTGGATACGTGGCTTAAGAAGAAATTGGGGCAGTTCCCAGTGTAACCTGCTACCCCTCCCCCAGGGGCAATTACTGTCAAAAATGATTTATTTTAAGCATTTTGTAATTAGTTTAGCCAATGGTGTTGGGGGAGAAGAGAGAGAAAGTGTGTGTGTGTGTGTGCGTGTGCGGGGGGAGGGGGTGTGTGTTGAATCATTTGCGGTTAAGTCCGAGTTCACAAGAGCCTTTGAGTTGAGTTGAGTCTGACCGCCAAACCCACACCCAAATATTTTGTAGATAACACAAGAGCCATTGCCGGGTGGTGCTTGTATGTACACAGACAAGCTTTGTGGTAGTGTGGTTGAGGACCCTGAAGTGGGACTTGGAATGAGGACTTCGCAATACTATGGCAAGTCATTCAGCTGCATCTCAGAGAACCAACATTTTCAGAAACTTCCCCGAAAACCATTCTTTCTGCTTCTTAAAAGACGCATGCAATTAAGCACCTAATGGGTGCTGTTATCAAATTAAGCCCTGTTAAACACAGTTAACATTCGTTATTAGATTTAAAGTTGTTCTTTTACTCCACCTTAAATGCTTATAAAACTGGAAGCAATTATGCCAAGATATTAACTGTGGTTAATTCTGTGGGGAAGGGAAAATATAAGAGTGTTGTTTTTCTCCTTGTACTTTCCTACAGTTTACACATTCCTACAAGTCAATTTAAATGCTTACTATATAAATGAATTAATCAATTAATGAACAAACAAGCAAACCAGGTATATCTGCTTGGACATGGGCCTAGCTCTTGTTTTCAAAATACTTCAGTTCCTAAAGAAACAGGACAAGTAACAATATCCCCAAGCATCTGTTTCTAGGCTTTTTGTATTTATTTTCCTTCTACTTTTTATTTTTTAGGCATTTTGAATAATGGGGAAAAAAGAGGCCATGTACACACTGGAGAGAGCAGAGAGTGGGAAAAAAAGGTTGAAAGTGGTGGAGAGGAGATGAAAGCCAGAAGATCATCATTTCGTTTTAATAAATGGCTTCCTCTGAGCAACTAGGAAGGCTGCAGATGGGCTCGTCCTATTCAAGAGTAAAAAGGAATATACCACGGAGGACAATGTTCACGAGAGTGAGTGTACGCTCCCTGAGGACAGGGGCACTATTCGTCCCCGGCTGAATCTCCTGGGCCCAGGTAGTGTCTGGCACATGAAGAATGCTCAATGAGTAGTATTCAAATTACACGTGAATCCATTTCCTCTGAAATCTGAAGAGGAAAAAATGACTTTCAAGTTGTAAGATTTAGATAAGATAAATTAAAAAATATTTCTGACTACAAACACTTTAAACCCTTATCAAGGGTGCCAATATATGAGGCAGGGGAGAGTAATGGGGGGAAAAAATGGGGCAAATGTAATACAATAAATTAAATTTTTTAAAAAAGGGTATTGATGTAAACTGTGAGATTTCTAACCCCTAAAACTGTAAGAAAAGATACTAAAATATCATTAATGACAATAACAGTAAGGTTAAAAAACCCTACATACAAGCCAAAGAGATGTCTACGTTCCCCTTCTTGCTTTTACTTTGGTTTAAAAGTGGAGCTAAGGCTGCCCTGACGATGACTGGCTCGTTGCAAATTGTTTCTCCTCTCAACCCACACTTTGCCAATGGCTCCCAGTTAAATCTTTATCTTCATGAACTTGACAGATTCTTTCAGCTCCAAACCAGCTAGATACAGAGAACCATGTAAGGCTTTATGACCTCTTTGGTCAATTATAAGTAAATGTAAAACCATACATGGCTAAATTGTCAGAAATATGATTGAAAGTTTTCAAAATACAGGCACCGAGTCACGTGGTTTCCTAGACCCTGGGACACATGAGGACATTCGGCAGTGTCCCTTTGATGCATTTTTTTCTCACTTAAAAGGGCTTGCCTGAGCAGTTCAAGTTGGTGGGGCCCGTATACAAAGGACACGAGGCCTGCTGTTATGTCTTTAACAAGTCCCCAGAACCTCACTTTGAAGTGATGACTCAGAATATTTTGTTAGGCCAACTAGGCCATAAAAATATTAAGTGTGGTTTTAAGCAGTAAAGGTTTTTATTATCCTGCTCACTTCCTGTCATGAAGCATTGCATTAAATTGTACTTAAAAGGGATTAATGACCTGCCTGCTATGTTTCACAAGAAATTCATTATTATAAATATGCTAGCAACATTGATATGAACACTAGGCTTCACAAAAAAGTTAAAATGTACTCACGAGATAATCACTGAACTGAATCAGGGAATATTAAACATAAAAGCATGATAGGGTTGGGGCAAAAATTCACTTGAATTTGTTTTTATCCAGAAATTGACAAACTTCATCCTATCCTAATGGCATTAAGGCTTCCATCAGAAACAGGACAAATTCCTTGCGTAGACTTTTCCTAGCTCAGCAGAGTAAAAATAAAAAATTTATTTTTTAAATTAAATGTATTGGCGTAATACTGGTTAATAAGATTATATAGGTCTCAAGTATACAATCCTATGAGATATCATCTGTATATTGCATTGTATGCCCACACTCAGTCAGACCTTCTTGTAAAGTTCCATCAAGAAAAATAATTTCCTATCTTTATTATAATTGTGTAAGACTTACAGTTTGCTAACAGGGTAATCTCTCCAACCATTAATCTCCTTTTGTTCTTTGCTGACTTCATCTACTACTCTCGGGCCACATTACCTTAATCAATTTCTACCTTAATCAATTTCTGCCTTCTTAGGAGGAGGACTTAGGGTTTCACTTTCACATCCAGTGACAGCAACAGACTGAAGTCATCTTAGTGCCTCATTCCCTCCTCAGATTCAATGCTTGACTCTCCTATTCCCTTGGGGTTCAGCTTCCTCCTCTGGAAAATGAGGATGATACTATGGTTTGCTTGAGCTAAAATAAATGATGTTTTACAACAATTTGCTAACAGCCTAGTTTTTTGAAAGCAGCTAAACTAGTCAGCGTGCATCACAATTCTCAGGCCCTAACTTTGGCAGCATTTTCGGCATGACATCTCTATTCGTTTGGCAACTTCTAGTTGACTGAAACATGTTCACTTGAATGGCAAGATTAAGAAAAAAGACATGGTACCTTGTCTATATGTTCCTTGTTAAATGCATATTGTATTATTGTTACACCCTGCAGAAAAAATATTTAACAGCACTTTCAGAAGTGAACAATGCTCCTGAGGTTAACTTTGTTAATAAATTTTCCAAACACCAAAAATTCACACTAACTCCAGGCTATTTATTCAAAAAAAAAAAAAAAAAAGCCTCTTATACTGAAGTCTGAGAACTGATGACTTGAGGAAAACACTGGATTTGTAAAGGTTCCCCTTATAAATATTACTGTAATTTTCCTTTTCTCAAGAAATCTGAAACTCTTCTATCTGTTTGACATAACTCTTCTCTGGGGCCTCAAGTTTCTGGGAAATATCCTTGTGTTTTGCCAGATTCTTGGTTTAATTATGCTGACAGCTTGCAAACTTTTGAGACTGGTTTGCCCCTTGAGATTGAAATATTGATGTTATTTTAGATGGGTGCTTGGTGATGAAGATTATCACTTGATCTGCAAAGATGACTTAGAAAAACACCCTTGATCTTTCTTCCCCCTCTCGAATGCTTGAGTCACACTGACTCCTGAAGCTATGGGTCATAAATTGCTCTGTTGACTGCCCTACAAATTTGAGATAAAGAAGCCTGAGTCCTCAGAGGAACTGGAGTCAAGAACTAAACTTTCTCCCCACCGAAAAACTACATGATCTTACCCAGAGCTCTTCCTAGAAAAAAAAAACTGTTCAAACTTGGGTGAAATAAATAAATAAATAAATCACTTTGTTCCTAGAAAGATTGCTTCATTCCGCTCCAGGGAATTCTAACCCAGAACACCCTACGGAAACCATTTCAAGAGTCCTAGTTAAGAAAATTCACATGAGTTTTCAGTGGCAAATGCACTCTGTCTCTCCTAAGCGTACAGCCTGCACCAGCCAGGTACATTGTAATAAAAAGTGACTTGCCAACAGCACTGGCACATTGCAAAGAGAAGGTTGCCTGAAAGATCTCAAAAAAGCAAAGACAGATTCCATTAACCTTTCCAATCCTATGAAATTATCACCTGGGTAAACATCTATTTATTTATTTGCTTTGTTTTGCCTGCCAAGATCCTTTCCACCTTTCTTTTGGCTAAGAATGTTCAAGACATGGGCATGTGATTTCAGTCTGGACAATCAGATTCTCTCTTCTTGGAATTTGGCTCTGAAGAACCAAAAGAAGAATGGTGGGGTGCAACCCTCTCAAAACAGCCCAATGGAGAGACTGCCCAATAGTTCCTGCTATTTAGATGCTTAAAACTTTCCAAATATCTAACCTTCTTGAGACCTGGCCACTCAGCTTTTCTTTAGATTTTGTGAGCATAAGTTAACCAAACTTGGTCTCTGTTGTTTGCTACCAAAGAGTCCTGACAAAAACATGACCTGAATCTAAAGGAATCCTATGAATTCCTGTGAAAGACTACTTGGACCAGAAAATAAAAACAAAGCCTTCTTAAAAAAAGTCTATAAAAGGTATCCAGTTCCAAGTTGGAAGAGCAAAGGTCATTCCAATCCCCTCTCAGAAATCATCTCAAAACAAGGAGAAGAGGAAACAGACAACACTAAGTATGTTTGATGTAACTAAAATCATCTATAGTCCTGAATCAAAACAGTAATGAACAGAAAAGCTATTAATACGTTATTCTACAGGAGGAAAACTCAAATGTCATACCCAAAATAATGAGGAGAGGGGAATGGAGGAGCTAATACAGCTTTGAGAAGCAGACTCTGGAAACTCCAGAATTCAAGGCAGCTGGTAGAAATGAGGCCAAAGCATTGAAACGAAAAGACCTGGCTGTAGCCTTGGTAGTCCCCTAGATCTTTCTCTTGCTCCAACAGTGTTTGGGAAAAACATACTCAGGGACAACCCTTCTTTCAGCCTCTGACCACCCTCCAACCTCTTTTCCAGTCACCACCTTTGGAACTATCTCAGCCATCCTCATCCTCCAAGACCAACCAACAGTTTTTTTACCTTAACTCCTTATTGATGAACAATCATGGACTCCCAAATTCATCAGAATTATTTCACTTACATGGTGGCTGTCATCAACCACCTAGTCAACCTGCATCTGAAGGCCTCCTACACCTACCTCTCTCTGGGCTTCTATTCTAACCATAAGGATGTGGCCCTGGAGGGCAAGAGCCACTTCTTTTAGAAGCTAAGGAGAAAAGCAAACATGCAGAGCATCTCTTGAAGATTCAATACCAGTGTGGGGAGCCATGCCCTCTTCCAGGATGTGCAGAAGCCTTACCATGGTGAATGGAATAAATCTCAGGACTCAATGGAAGCCACCATGGCCTTGGAGAAGAACCTGAACCAGGCCCTTTTGGATCTGCAATCCCTGGGTTCTGCCCACACAGGCCCTCATCTCTATGGCTTCCTGAAAAACCACTTTTTGATAAGGAGGTGAAACTCATGAAGAAGATGGGCGACCACCTGACTAACCTCCACAGGCTGGCCAGCCCCAGGCTGGGCTAGACAAGTGTCTCTTTGAAATGTTCACCCTTAAGCAGAACTAGGAGTTTTTGAAGTCCAGAGGCCTTTGAGAGACCCTTCTGCATTTCCCTGGTGTCTGGTTTTTGCCTGAGACTCTCCCTAAAACCATTAGGTATGTTTTTAACCACCTGGAACCCTCCCTTATACAACGGACCAAATGGAAACAATAATGCTTTTTGCAGAAGAAGGGAAGAAGGAAGGAAGAAAGGAAAGAAAAGTGAAAGAAAGAAAAAGGGAAGGATAAGACCTGCCTGAAAGCCTACATATATGGAATTTAGGCCCTAGGTCCTACTCCCATCCTACACAGTCAGGTAGTTCACTCTCTAATTGCTACTATAGACACAGGAGTCTTCTGACAGTATTTCTTCTGGAGAACGTGAATCAGAGAGACCAGACACGAAGCACAGAGAACGGTAGGAGTGATGTTATGCTTAATAAATAGATGATGCCTTCAAATCCTTCCCTTCCCCAAAGGTGGATATAAAAGGAACAGAAGTAATAAAGTATTCAACAGCTAAAACTGCAAAACAATGTATTGATAAGCTTTTTTTGAAATTGTTAGACAGTATGGGAATATTTCACCATATATTCTGAGAAAAAAAAACAAATGAAGAAATTAAGACACTTTAATAATATTACCTCCAGGTAGAAGAAAAAGTTGTACAAAAGGAAAAAATAATAATAGCATACTGCTTAGCTTAAGGGACAAATATTAATAGTCATAACAACAGAAAGACTGAATATTGTATTTGAGTAGAAGTTGAGAACTATATTGGAAGAAGTTTCTAAGTATAATATATAAAATTGATAAATCCAAAGACTTAAATACAAAGTCAATGCCAAAAATTACATATAAAAGCTCAAAATTATTGTTTCTGGGAATTAGGAACAGGTGGAGATGAAAACAAGCAACCAATGTTTTCTATAATAAGCCATTCAACATGGTGTTTTTTAAAACCACTCACAGATGATACTTTAGCAAACATTTAAATTAATTTTTTCAATCCACTAGAATTAGTTGGAAGATTGATAGTGTCATGAGCACTAATGAATTTTCATTAAACAGCAGTTGTCAACTGCTAAATTATACTTATAATTACATAAATGTTATGGATAGTATCAGACATCCTACAGCTTTAACATGGACAACAGGTGGGATTGACTTTGGGGGAATGGGTAGGTGGGGAGGGGGACAGAGGGGAGCAAAAAGGGGAGGAAATAATACAACAATAAAATTTAAAATACATATATATATTTAAAAAGTTAATAAGGAATGTTTACTATTTTTAAATTCTATCTTTAAAAAATTAAGCAAAGTGTGACATCTTTAAATAACACCAATTTTCATGCAAAATTTTTTAGCTATTAAAAAAGCATTTTCAGCCTCTAATAGTCTGAAGACTAGCAAAGAGATTATGAGCCCATTTCAAATGTTTTCCTTTGTTTCTTACATCTTCAAATAGTATCATCTTCTTAAACTTTTCTTTTTGCAAAAGCTGTATTTTACTGATAGCAACCCATTGTTTTGCTTCAAAGAATATATTTATGGCTGGTTTCGTCTATGTTTAGAGTTCAATACAATTCATACCAGTGTTCATATTTCACTGGTTTGAAAAATCTTTGAATAAAAATAAGAACTATTCTTGCAATAGAAGCTTGCAATACCACAATACAGTTGCTTAAGGCATCTTTACACAGAACAGATTTGTCTAGATTTGTAGACTGTGTGTCAGATTATCTTTTCATTTCAACTGAGAAAGTTATTGCTATTGATCTTGAAATATAATTTATTCAAATTTCAGATATCTTAGTACTACACCAAGTAAAATGTGATGATTTGGTACTTTAAAATAGTATAGTATACCTTACCTCTGGAATACTGGAAGCTGATCATGCTATCCTAGTAGAAAATTAAAGTGTGCTATACTCTGGCTTTCAGTTTATTTTAAACATTTGAAGTGTTCACGAAATCCATTAATACAGTAATTTTTCAACAACTAATTTATAAATATCAGTTCATATTTTTTATTAGATACAAATATCTAATGTAATCAGGAATTCTCAGAACAAATATGCATTCTGAAGAATTATATGGTTATAATTATTTGGTGAAAGCAGTAATTTAAACTCCTTGTAACCAGAGTGGTGGTATACAGATGTGGTTTTGCCAGTGATCACTCAATATTAATTTGTCAACATGTTACTAAAAGAGTCCGAGATCTACTTTCTGGAAATTATCAAGTATATGTTGAGGTGGAAAGAGATTAGCTTAAAAACCAGTGATGGCTTCTAGTCTCACCTCTCAAAGTATCTTGAACTCTGTTTCTCAATTTACTCCATGGTAAATCATGAGGGAACTTGTCAATCTATTCTCCACCCTTCTGTCACACTGAGAAACAAACAGATGAAGCTCTTTGAGTAAGCTGGTACATGACTGATCTCAGTGGAAAACTCCCCAGGAAGATGTTAGGGGTAGCTGTAAACCTCTGCCCTTCAAATGACCTATGTTAATTAAATACCACAAGAACCAAAGTCCATCGTTAAATATACACCTCTGGAGTTAAGCACTGTCCTCTGTGCTCAGAACTCTTTCCACCTCTAAGTCCCAGGAAAGGAAGCACATTCAATCACTATTCTCCCCATGTGGATTCAGGTTCCAGATGATGGCAGGACAGAGACAGAGCCCAGGACTGACTCAGTGGGAGAAACAATGCAGAAAGGAGAGGTAAGGAACCCAAAGACCCCTCTCCTGGCTCTCAGGCTTTTTTCCTGCACCCAGCTTTAACTTCCTTAATTCAATGCCACTCTCTACATCAATTCCCAACCCTACTTGCTCAAGGCTAATCTCCACCCAATATTTGGAAGGGTCAACTGCCCACTCCCAACTTTGAACCAATGAAGCCCTGAAGTTAATGAGGTCCCATCACAAACTGCAACAGGAAAGAGAAACCACTCTGAATATGGACGATGCTGAGTAGAAAAAGGACTACAAAATGAAAGCACAGAGCAATGCATTAATGATGTGCCACTACCCACTTGAAGTTTGGGAGGTTAAAAATACTTCTCATGGATATGCCCAGTCTGTCTCAGTGCTTCCCCATTTTATACTCACTCATAGGCTTTGGCACAAAACAGCTGGACTTCTCCTTGAGAAGGTAAAGTGGGAAATATTTCCTTTTAACTCTCTTGGGGGGTTTAACCCCCCAAGTTCAGCCTAATTAGTTATACCATTGCACAGAATTCTCTTCTGAGGGTTGGCCTTAAAAACAAAAAAAAAAAAGCCTCATGAACTGGTACTGATTTTTATAAAGTCAAAAGAGTGGCAAAAAATCATAAATATAATTTGAAAAAGTAATTTTGCATGACAAGCAAGTCTATGAGGAACAGTATCTTCATCTGTGGTATATCCTAATCAGCACTGAGCATAAACCTCTCTGGGAATCACCCAATTCACTTTTCATTATACGTACATTGTTAAGTACTAAAAGTTTAGTATGCTCCAGCACAATTCAGTAAGGTAAGTTTGGCCTCTGCATATTTCATTACATTTCATTATTTTCAATCCTATAAATAATCATGCAAACATTGTACTAGGAACTTCCTAAGGGATAAGTGGGCAAGAGGGAGATCATAGTAATGGGAAGTCTCAGAAAAGGCCTTAACCCATGAGCTTGGTCAGAAAGCACTCACAAGTGCAGACCTCCTGGTGTGGTGGAGTGGTCAAATTCAGAGTCAATGAATTATCCTTATTTCAATGCTCTGAGAGGAAAAAAAAGATCCAAACACAACTACTAGGCAAGCATTTGGTTAACCAGTGAGCAGTGAGTATAGTTCTATCACTCTATGCCGAGAGAGTCTCTCTAGACCTCAAGGGGGTGGAGGTGGGGATGCCAGATTACCTTTCAGAATGAAGACATCAAGTGACAAGACCTCAAGTTCTATCTGTCACACGTGGGGCATATATCCTGACCTAAATTATGAATGAGCTTCTTGTCACCAGCCGCAGCAACATGTATAATTCATGCAGCTGAACCCCATAAAATGATGAAAAACTAGTTTGTACCAATTCTCATTTTCTCTCGTCTCCTTTGTTCTTGTTGCTGTTATTTGGGCTTATGGCTTTAAGAATAATGTTAAGCTAAAGGAAAATTAGCTGACCATGAGACATTTCAACTCTTTACTCCTACTTCTCAATGGGTGTCTTTTTAACAGCTTTTCAAGACTGTACCCCAAATGTTGCATTTCATCAATATCACCTCTTCCAGACCTGACTTCTGAATGTATACACCAGGCAGAAGTGTTCCTTCGCCTGGGGATTTTTGGGATGCCAGGCTCAGCCAAATGAGAGCAGCTTTCCTTCTAGACCACAGTCTTGTGGCCCACCTTGGAGGCTGAAATAAAGCTACTGTACTCAGCCTCCCAACCTCACCCACTGCCCACTAATAACATCTGCTTTATAGCCATCATTCCTACAACCTGCTCTCTCCCTGGCTCCCTTGCCCTCTGGGAGAGGATGTGCTCTACGATGCGGCAGGTCTGGTGGAAAGTTGACAGCCTCCAAGCCAAGAGCAAACCCAGCCAGCACTGGATAAATGACTTGAAGTGCTTTCTCAAGGGACCCTTTCCAGGTACAGGAGCCCTTCTTAACCAGATCTGGCCTAAGCTGGCAGACAGCCTTGTTCAGGAGCACATTAAAAATCAAAATACAGACACCGTTTGGAAAGCATAGAAAGTTGGACTCTAACATCTTATGTATTAAAACATTGTTACATAAAAATGACCACAAAGCTCCAAATTCATACTTTCCTACCTTGTGAGACCAGTTGCCACCAGGAATAAACCTGTGAAAGTGTGAGGTCGACTACAGAACCTCAAAGAGGACTGGGGATACGCCTGGGGGCACATTCCAAACCTTGGGGGTGAGATCAATGCCCTGGCCCCTGAGGGCAGCCCAGTCTGAAGCGAAGTGGGTGAGCTGGTGCCCTCATCTCACCACACAGTGGGTCGGGGGCAAACACCCAACTCAAGCCAGATGGAACCGATAGCCGCTTCCGTGGCCCCCTTTCATCTACCTCATAAAGACCCAGACAAATTGGCAAAGCTTACAGTTTTTAATGAAGCGCGGGCTCCTGGCTGGAGCCAAAGGGGCATTACAGACTCAGAATGAGGTTCTTTCATACCCTCTGTGATGGTGATATAGAAGGCCAACCTTCTGGAATAACTTTCTACTGAGGAACTCAATACTTGTCATGTAACTCACTCCATTTTTCCTGGTCAAATCTTAGTGCCATCCAGAATGGATCATTTCCATCTTTGTTGTGAAGATCTGATGCAAGGCCTGGAATAACTGAGTCAACCAACTAGTACTGGGGTTCAGATGCAAATCTCCTGAGTACTAAGTAAATGTAAGGCTATTTAGAGAAAGCTTACAACAGGCCAACTTGCACTGATAAGCTTTACATGTATTACCTCATTTAATCATGGCAATACCTCTACGGAAAACCTACCATGTCCCTTTTAAAAAGACAAGAAAACCCAAGTATAAACAATTTCAGGTCACATAATCCCATTCCATCCCTCCTTAGTAAATACGATGCCTTTTACCTCCTTTCAAATGTGAATGAATAAAGCATAACGTGGGCAGTTGGACACTTGGACACTTGGAAGGCAAATACTTTGAAGACTTTTTGTCTAAATCCTGATGCTAATACTACTCAACTGTTTGATCTGAGAAATCTGTTTCTTTATATAATAAGGTCTTCTCTAGACTCAGGGCCTCTGCCCTGGGAAATACAAAACAACAGAATACAACTTAAATGGTGCCACCTAGAATTGTGTAAATTGATATTCCTATCCAGACTTCAAATTTTCAAATTGTTTGCCTTTTTTTCTTTTGGAGAGGGGATAATTATGAGGGAGAAGGATACACTTTGGGGTTGATTTTTCTTAGGTTCAGCATGGTTCTTCCACCTACTGGCTGTAGGACATTGAGCAAGCCACAAGACCCTGAGTCTTCATTTCCCCATCTGGCATTGAGAATAATTGTGTTCATCTGGCATAACTACTGCAAATATTTTGTTACTGGAAGGGTAGTACCACAACAAAAACCTTACATGTGGGAACAGCTATGGAACAGAGCAGTGGGTAGAAACTGGAAACACTATGAAGATTTTTCAAGAGTATTAATCTTAAATACAGTGTTTATATAATTTCACACTGCAGAAGCTCTCAGTGAGATCTTAAAGGAGACTCAGTAATCTTATTGGAAACTAGATGAAAGGAGATTCTGGTTATGTAGTTAGTTGCAGGAAGTTCAGCAACACTGTCACCTGCAGCTACAGGGGAAATAGAAAATGTGCCCAATGAGCAAGGTGACTTAGCTGGAGACACTACTCGCCAGGGTGTTCAAGTGGTACCTGGTTTCTTCTTGCTGCTTATAAGCGATGAAACAGTCACATGAAAGACCTATAAATTGAACACACCAGGAAACCTTTAAAAACAATGGCTTTAAACATTCCTGGCCCTTTCAGCTGGCAATCTATTATAAATTCTAGAAAAGGCTTGTCAGCCAAGATCAAAAACAGGACACTCACTTCCAGGAAAACATTGTGCCTCAAAGTACTATCCATTTAAACTAAAGGCCCTGTAGACTTGTTTAAAGTTTGACTCAGTTTTGTTCAAACAGGATGTTTAAGATGCTTAGGAACATTGTTCCTCAGTAGAAGCTTAAAGAAGAGCTTCCCTCAAAGAGATTTATGGGTTTTTATCAAATGGAGTAAATTCCAATAGAGTTCAGAGAAGGCCCATAAACTTTATAAAGGATGATTCAGCAAGTCAATAACAGTGTGATCACTAAGTGCCAGGTGGGTAGAGGAACACTTTGTAAAGTATATGATTATCTAACTACTATGATGTATGCCTGAAACTAATACAAAATAATATTAACTGTAACTAATTGAAAATTTAAATTTAAAAAATTAAAAGTTTAACAGCACAAGAAAAAATTTGATTTCAGCTTTGATTGAAAGTCATAGAGAAGAGGACAAAATAAAAAGAAGCCACTGGACCCCAGAACTCTACTGACAAGCAGCAAGTTGAGAAGAATACTCAGGGGCAACCACATGTTAATTTTCGTCAGAGGAAGGGAGACTCAGAGGACAGAACCAAGAGTCCAAAAGGACAGTCAAGAGTGATATAGAATAACTCTTCATGAGGGACTGAGTCCTAATCAAGGAACTTCCTCATTTGCCCAGTTGAATTTCAAGACCAGGAGGCAGTTCTATATGCCTTCCATTTTCCCTCTTTCCCATTTTTAAACAGAAATATCTGTAGTAAATATCCTATGTCTAGCAAAACATTGATATGAGTGTGTAGGGCAGATAATTTGCCTTCTAGTTCACAAGCCTACAGAGAAAGAAAATGGTACTCAAAAATATATCCATAAGAATCTATACCTGGCGGGCCTCATCTGAACTCAGGCCTGACTGAGATGACAGTATTCCATACTCTGGGCCAATAATATGATGGGATGAGACTGGGGGACCTTGAGAATAGGTGAGTGTATTTTGTTTGTGGAAAGCATGTAAATCTTTCAGACCCAGAAGATAGACTGTGGTATCCCATGATTCACACCCATGTGTAGCCTCCTTTACACTGTACCAGAATTTATCTGCACCACCAATAGAATATGGTAGAAGTGGTGTTATTCACTTCTGAAATTAAGTTGTAAAGGGCACTGTGGCCCCTATCTTGTTCTTTCTCTCGCATCACTCACTCTGGGGAAAGCCAAGTACCAAGTCATGGACAGCCCTAGGGAGATGCCCACATAGTGAAACACTGAAGCCAGGGGCGACAGCCACATGAATGGCCTTGGAGGTGAATTCTTCATCCCAGGCAGGTTTTCAGACAACAGTAGCCCAAGCTGACAGACATCATGACTGAAACCTCACTGGAGATCCTAAGACAAAATTACTCAGCTACATTGCTCCTGGGCCCTTGAATTTCATTTCTGACATTTAAATAATACTTCTTGTTTTGGCTGCTAGGTTTTGAATAATTTGTTATGCAGCAATGGAGAACAAACACAGATAGACACAGATAGCTAATACAGAAAAACCTCTTTATAGTGTTACATTAACGTAGTTAAAAACAATAAATATCTATGTGGTTAAAAGGATTTATTATCTAAAGATGAATTTTACTAAAAGACAAACTATAATAATTATACACCACTTTGCATGTCACTGTCAGTAGGTAAAAGGCATAAACATACAGAAATGCTTTCTAGTGTCAAGGTGTCATCTCTAGAGAGAGGAACACAGACCTATACCCTAATAGTCTTCAGGTAGGTAAAAAATGTTTTGCTTCTTAACAGTATGCCAAGAATGGCTTCTGAATAAATTCCTATTGATACACATTTGGTGCCAGGACAGCTCTATAATTGGTGGGGGAGGGGGGAAATGCTAGTGTTTATTATCTTGCATATTCCCCACCTGGGAGTGTGGGAGGAGGAAACTGGATTTTAATCCACTTGAAAGAGCCCAAGACGACACAGGAGTGAGTGAAAGAAGGGGGTGGGTATTCTAATTACTCCGGATCTCCAACCTCAGCAAAGGCTTTTCCAAACCAGTAAGACAGCCAGTCAGGGTGGAGCCTGGGAGAGGAGAGACAGGGGACTGGAAGAGCCTAAAAAGAGTCAATCCTGTGAAGCAAAGTTTCCATTCTACTGAGGATCACTGAGGCATCTCCCTAGTGCCTGACTGGGACAAAACAAGCTGTAACTGCCTACAACTAAATAAAGCAACAGGAAAGGGAGGGCATTCTTGTCAGCATCCCTGGGTTTCAGTGGGAATGTTTTGACTACAGGGTGAGTAGCACTCATCACAGAGAATTGACAACAATTAACCTTTTCACAGCCAAAACTCACCTCCTTGGGTTCTTTTTATTTCAGAAAATTCTGTCTCCTACCTCATTCTGACCACTTTAGAACATGGCATTGAGGGGCCCACTTTGCTTTTGATCGCATCCATGGAGCACTTAGATGTCTTTTTCATTGCTGTCTTCCCTCTTTCTTTTTAACGTGAGCCCAGTGCCAGCGAGAGGAGCCAGATGGAAACTAAAGCTCTCTGTTTATGAGTGAACAGGTACACCACAAACAGCAGGGTAAACGTTCCACCCCTCTGCCTCCCACACACCAGACTGCCCCAAGCCCCTCCTGGAGGGACCAGCCTCTAGCAGACAGATGATGGTTCCTTTTCTATGCCTACTGAGTTTGGGTGTATTTGTTTAAAGACGGCATTTGAATAGAGGGCCCTCAGAAACCTCACATTTCCATACTTACTGGAGAACATTTGTTTATTACAAATGAGGTTAAAAAATCATTCTGTATGCTTGCTAAGTGAACATAAGCAAGCTACCAAAGAGCATGTGAGGAATCATCATGGAACTAACCACTGGTTAGCAGTTACTACATCAGGACCTGTGCTGGGCACATGAGGTCAGTGCAGGCGAGTCTATGCCCCACTGACAGCCCCCTCTGGGGATGAAGGCAGATGGGCAGTGGGAAGGCATTTTGTCCTCTTTCATACTGTTAGACAATTATTTCCCACGTTTTATTACTGGGTGCATTTTAAGTGACAAGAAAACTGTAAGACAATAAAAGCCTTGGCTGGTGTGGCTTAGTGAATTGAGAGCCAGCCTGTCAACCAGAGGGTAGTGGGTTCAATTCCCAGTGAGGGCACATGCCTGGGTTGCAGGCCAGGTCCCCAGTTGGGGGCATGTGAGAGGCAACCCCACACTGATGTTTCTCTCCCTCTTTCTTCCTCCCTTTCCCGCTTTCTTAAAAAAAATAAAATAGCTCTGGCCGGTAGCACAGTGGCTAAGGCGCCAGCCTGCGAACCCAAAGGTCGCAGGTTCGATTCCCCAGCCAGGGCACATAACGAGGTTGCAAACCAGGTCTCCAGTCAGGTCTGTGGCTGGAAGCAGGTGAAACGCAACCATACATTGATGTCTCTCTCCCTCTCTGCCTCTCTCCCTTCCCCTCTTTCTAAAAATAATGAAATAAAATCTTAAAAAATTACTTTAAAAAAATAAATTTTTGAAAAATTAATACATAAATAAACACATATGCTTAAACCCACTGAGCTATTAAGTACCCCAGGCCAACCTCACAGCTGGTTTACCAGACTCTCAGCATGTAGGCTTTTCAGCCCTCTGCTATGACCCTCTTGTTGAGAAAGGGAATCTATAGATGTTGACCAACAATGTGCTGAGTAGGGAGGCACCCACCAGAACAAGTCCCTCTGAGGGTGAAAGGAGCACTACTTGGACTGGCCCCACCCCTGGTGCACTAGGACGTTCGGCCTAATTGGGAGTGTCGGTGTTCACGGTACTGTGTACGTGTCCCAAGTGCTCTGCCTTGAGTGTGTAATAAGTCACTTTATAACAGGTAGGGGCTCAGCATAGTGCCGCTTTATTTTTTTAATTTTTTAGAGAAAGGAGAAGGGAGAGAGACATCAATGTATGGTTGCCTTTCACCTGCTTCCCGCTACGGACCTGGCTGGAGACTTGGCTCGCAACCTGGTTATGTGCCCTGGCTGGGAATCGAACCAGTGACCTTTGGGTTCGCAGGCTGGTGCCTTATCCACTGTGCCACCAGCCAGGACTTGCATCATTTTTTTAACACAAACTTTCAGCTGTAACATTTGTGGGTATATTTTTCATTCAAATCATAAGTCAAAATTTGCATAATTTAAATTATTCACCATCACAATCATAGCATGCTGGCAGCTGTACACGTGATGATCGTTATTCATGAAATGCTGATGTTTAGTACCAGTGCTTGGAAACCACTGTGTAAGTCACCCATCACCAGCTGCAGGGCAGCACCCCTGGAACTGTGGCTTTCCCTGCACAGGTGGCAACCCCAGAGGTCACGGGGCACCTCCCCAGAGTTCCCCAGCAAGTTAGTCAGCTTCTGCTCCACCTATCACTGACTTCCGCTGTTCCTCCAGGCTGGAATGCAGTGTCCAGTTCTCTGCGGCTATTCGTAACTCTCTCCAAAAACGCAAGCGCCAGCTCTGGAAGAACATGTTACCTTGGCCACATGATGCACCAATACACAAACACCATTTACATCTCGACAAGACTATCAGTAAATAATGTGATCTGACTCAAAACAGAACATGAACATTTCTCAGGAGAGACAGCCTCGTCTGGACCAGTTCAGATGACTAAGGAACCTCAGGAAGTGGAACCATGAATCAGAAAGCAACCTCCTTTCCTCTGACTCAATGCTGAGCTCATGAGCCCAGGTGGCATGCGGGGGGATACTGTGTTCCTGGAGGTGCCCACCTCCTCGCAAACAGAGAAACAGGAGAAACTTATGACCTTCACTAATGCTCTCTAAGCCAGGCTTTGTTATCATACTATACTAATTGATTTACATGAATTATTTTATCTCATAATAGTATATGTTTCAGATTATTGCCCCATTTTAAAGATGAAGAAATTGAGGCTCAGAAATTGAGGCTTTTCCATTACCACTGCTTCTATTATATTACCCTGCCTCATAAGAAGAAGCAATAAGCAAAAATTAAAATGGTGTAAAATGTCCTGTGAGTGTCTCTCCTACTTACAACTTTTACTATGATTTTTGTCATTTCCATGTAGATAAATTGCATCAATAGTAATACAACTTATACTTATTTCTTCCATTCTCTTTACAAACATGTGAAAATACTACACAATTTTCATACAATTAAAATAATTAGAGTATAATTTTTATTTTTCTCCCAAATACAGAAAAGTCTAACATGTTAGTGAATTCTTACAGGGATAAGTAGCAAACTTTTCCAGGTGTATTCACATCAGCCTCAAAGGCAGCGCCTGTAGCTCATGTTTGTTCGGGTTCTCTGAACCCCTATAATAATAGGGCCACAGCTGACTGTGCATGACTCTTATGGTTCACAGGCTGAAAATTGTCCTGCTAACCCCTCACAAACTGCAGATTTACAGCATAAGCACAATGCTTGCAATTTGGATTTTTACCACTAGGTGGATGGTAATGCTATGTATATTAATGGCTTTACTGAATAATTTGTCAGCTTTCCCCAGGAACTGATAAACAGGTTTATAAAGTCAGTTACACCAGCTTTAATTATTCAAGACTCTGAATGCCACTGAAATGCTTTATAATTTAAAATGGGTCAGAATAATAAAACCATGTGGTATTTTTTAAATCTCGTTTATAATATTAAATCTCAGTTCTGTTTTTTTTTAAAAAAGAAGTCTTAAATAAGCATAAGAATTAACTAACATGATTTGGGACAAAGAGCAATTTTTTAAAAACTGCTATAATTTGATGCCCTTCTTACAAAATTCAAGTATGGCTGATTATTGTTGATTCTAATCTTGGTTTTACTTTTTCTGTTTTTAAACTTTGTTTTAAAGATTTTATTCATTATTTTTTAGAGAGAGGGGAAGGGAGGGAAGAAGAAAGAGAGGGAAGCATCAATGTATGGTTGCTTTTGAAATGCCTCCAACTGGGGACCTGGGTTGCAACCTGGTTATGTGTTGCATAACCATTACTGACTGGGAATTGAACCTGTGACCCTTGGGTTCACATGCTGGTGCTCAATCCACCGAGCCCCACCAGCCAGGGCTATTTGTTTGTTTGTTTTTAAGATGGAAACTTTACCCACCCCCTCTCCTTTCAAATGTGGAGTTTCAATTGTCCTAAGAGTCTCAGACTGAGAATGTGACTGGGACTGAAGGAAGCTACAACAGCCTCTTATGCTATAGCTGATGCACATCTTGCAAAGTCTCAGAAAAATCTTACTTCCCAAGCCCTCTTCTCTTAACATGGTTTCTCAGGAAACAGAAGATTTTAAAATGATGTGAATGACTGATTTGTTCCTATCCATCCCTACAACCATCCTTGACCAGTCATAATAATTTCTTTCTCTAAAAAGGCCCTTTTTTTAAAATTTGTTTTTATTGTTGTTGTATTACATCCATCCCTTTTTACTCCCCTCTGTCCCCTTCCCCACCCACCCACTCCACCACAAAGTCAATCTCACTTGTTGTCCATGTCCATGGTTTTTCCATACTAATTCCTTGACTAAACTAATCCCCATCTTTGCCTCCTCCTCTCCCTTCCCCCCTCCGCCTTGCCCACTGAAGGTCTAGTCATTGTATTCATGTATCTGGTTCTGTTCTGCTTGTTTGTTTTGTTCATTATTGTCCTGTAATGGGTGAGATCATATGGTATTTGTCTTTCACTGACCGGCTTATTTCACTAAGCATAATACTTCCTATTCCTAGACCTTTGTACCTTAAAACAGAAAATAGTAATAAATTACTAACACTGCACTTAACATACGCAGTCACTGTAGCAAGCATTTTAATTATTTTAACTCATTTTAAACTATGACACATCAAATATTAAAGATCAGCAATAAAGCAACTTCATAGCTCTTTTAAGTTTTTGCAAAATATCTGTTGAGTGATGCCATTTTTAAACAGAGATGGCTTATACATATATTCCTACATATCTTATATCATTAAGATACGTAACTACATAACCACATATACCCACTCTTCCTTGCATCTCACATTGCCAAGTGGCCTGTGGCTCTCTGACACGTCCTCTTTCTTTAGCCACACCCGCCACACTCCTCCACTCGACCTTTCTACGCAAGAGCAAGGCTCTCTGACCCGCAGCATCTGAGTTAGCTTGGAGCTGGTTTAAAAGGCAGAGCCTTGGGCTCCAACTCTACTGTACTGAATCGGAACCTGCCCTTCAACAAGATGCGCATGTGAACTGTATGCACATGCACGTTTCAGAAGTGCTGCGCTTCACCACACACCTGGGTAGGAGCATGGCCACGTGATTAAGGAATTAGGCGTTAGAAGTGACTGATGGCAGAGCTGGTGACACCAGAGTACCCATTTAGCCATCTAAAAGAGGACACTAATGAAATGTTGCCCACACATTAAGACGAACCACACTTCTCTGTGGCGAGGAGCAGGTGGTGAGGGCAGGGCCACTGTTTTTTGGTCTTGGGGGTAAAGTCAATCTCCTCATCCCAGTGCAAAGGAAAGTATAACACCAGCATCCAAAAACACAAGTAGTTCCTCAAACAGCTGATGTTAGGAACAAAACATTACACATTACCCATATACCTCTTTTCAAAGACGCCTGTTTAAAGTTATTCAATTATTGATCTCCTCCTTTGCAGATTAGTTCAGAACTCCATAAAGCAGAGATGCTTTAGAAGCGGTCACATGTCATGAACGGCATTTGTTTCTGGGGCTCTTCCCAGTGCTTTAAGTTGAACATATGGAAAGAGACCGTGGGAATTGCAGTTGCCTGAGCATCTGAGCTCTGGCTCGTGGGTAACTCAGCAAAATTCTTTACTATTTGAGATAGTTCATTAAAATAGAGGAGCACTAACATGCATTCTTTAGATGCCTAAAAGCAATGAGTGTTTTTAGCCACTGTGGAACTATGTGCTTGTGAAATTAAAATTTGGAGGAGGTAAGATGCAAGAGGCTGCAGCTGCTGCTAAGTTGGAGATGACAGTTCTGCACTTTAGGACGGAGGGAGAGAAGAGAAAATGGAAGGGGACAGGGCTGTGCAGCTCTCCTCAGTGCCTCCTCCACACAGTGGGCAGCAACCTGGAATCTACCCGATAGTCTGAAAACACTAAACCTTATATAAGAAAGTGAATGGCAGGAATTAGAGTTAATAGGTATTTTCTGATGGTCTCAAATCTTGTTAAAGGAAGAGAAAAATTGGGTTAAGGGACATCTTCAATAAATGCCTTTGTGCCTTCTGGACTCTACACATAGGCAGAGGTAAAGTGGGTTCAATTTTAAGCAATAAGGTTGTGTTTTCATTATAATTTTTTTGACTTTTTTTCTTTTTTGTTTTTATTTTATTGTTGTATTACATCCATCCCCTTTTTGCTCCCCTCTGTCCCCATCATTATAATTTTTTAAAGAAAGTTTTTAAACCCAAATCCACAAGCTCCCTATCAAATGCTCTTAACTTTTGAAGCAGCAAACTACTACCTTCAAGGTTATGATTCTTTGTCTATTCCTCTCGGCCAGGCTCATGAGCAGATCCATCCGCCCCAAGCTCCCCAGGAATGGGAGGTGTCTACACACCGCAACGAGTGCCATCTCTTTTCCAGCTCTTTACCACCAGAACCACTGAGCACCGAGTAGGACCAGATTCCTGGAAGAGACAGTACTGCCCCCTAGAGGGCATTTTGAAAACTGGCAAGGTGTTTTGGTTGTTTTATTTCCTGTACTTAACTCTCAGTTTGAAATAAACTGAGCAGTCTTATACAATAAATCATCTAGCATTCCATGAAACTTGTGTGGACTGAAGACATTCATAGTGAAATATCCTGTTTATAACTTATCTGTCTAGAATCTAGTCCATTTTACATGTAGACATCAGGTGTTTTTTGAATAGTAATTTAGTAGTATAGCCAATTTTCAAAAAATACAGCTGTCGCGTAACTAAAGAGAAGCTTGGCATTTTCTCACTCAAATGTCACCAAAAGTTGTTTATTACTGTGGAAATCCACATATCCAATGATAAGCCCCTGCAGGTATTGGAGCTGCTGGTGCAATGCAACTCCGTCAGTCCGCATTTGCAGCTGCCACATGCAATGATCCCAAGCAGGTAAAGCGGCTGACCACTTCACGGTCTCTTTTGGTATAGTTGTGCCCAGACATTTACCTATTGATGAGTATATTATTGAATTATACATTTTTTTCCTTTTATTTCTCTTACCATCAGGGAATCATATTGATTCTCCATGAACTGTGCAGGGACGCCATATCATTTGTAAACTACATCTCAAAGTAGCAAAGAGACCATTAAAAAATACAGTAAGAGAAAGTGTTGAGCTTATCATGTCGAAATCACTGATATAAACAATTTTACTGATGCCTAAGATCCAAAAGGAAAGCAAAAGGCCAAGCAAGTGTCCAGCAAAAACATTAAAATGAAGATGAGCTTCTGTTCTATAGCGATATCTCTTGACTTCTCAGGGTGTCCTTCAGCACCCCACTCCTAAGACCCTTGCCTGCCCCTGGAATATAAGTGTTCCCAATATTTTCTCATTTCCCTATTCTCTCATTCTGATCATCGTCTTTGGAAATATGTGTTAGTTCATAAAGCTTCAATCACCATTTCTGTACAACTGATTCCAAATATACATACTAGGTCTATCAGATCCAAGTACCAAATACAAGTTTCAATTTCTTTCTTTCTTTTTTTTTTGATCAGCCACATCCATGTTGTGTTGTAACTCCAAATTCATGTAGCAAATCCCATTCACCATTTTTTCCTAAAAACTTTGTCTCCCACCCTGGCTGGTGGCACAGTGGATAAGGCACCAGCCTGTGAACCCAAAGGTCGCTGGTTCAATTCCCAGCCAGGGCACATAACCAGGTTGCAAGCCATGTCTCCAGCCAGGTCTATGGCTGGAGGCAGGTGAAAGGCAACCATACATTGATATCTCTCTTCCTCTCTGCCTCTCTCCATTCTCCTCTCTAAAAACAATAAAATCTTAAAAAATAATAATAATAACTTTGTCTCCCACTAGTGTTCCTGCTATTAGCTAATAATATACCCCAGCCTCCAAGTTACCCAGAGTTGCAGCCTCAGATATGAAACTTCAGGACTTCCCATCAAGATAGAAGGGCATGTAGACATGTTTCATTTCCTCAGGCAACCAAAGCAGAAAAAAGTGCAACTAGATCTCAAAACTAGTAACACCCAGATCAATCAGGAAATTGAGCTGTATGGAAGTCTGACAACCAAGGATCTAAAGAAGCTACATTCATCCAGATGAGCAGGGAAGTAGCAGAGATTAGTGGAGATGTAATGTTGCAGCACGGAGAGGGGGTAGGTCCCACATTCACTAGTGATATCCACTAATGAATCAAGAGGGATACGCTTGGGAGTGAGCAATCCCAGCCCCAGGCCAGACCACGTGGCCCAGGGTTCCAGCACCTAGAAGATAAACACTCACTACCTCTAACTGTAAAAACCAGTGGGGACTGGCGTAGTAGAAGAAACTGCCAGATTTTTGCCACTTAAAGGGCCCTCACAGATTTAGAATACATGCAAACCCACCCAGTCTGGGTTTCACTCCCCCAGGGTAGCAGCTGGAAGAGTACCAGTCACTTATAGGAAGTGGGTAAAGTGACTGGAAATGAGACAAGTGCCAGGCAAATCTCCAGAAGCCAGGCAGCAGCCTTGTCCCCTCCTCCAAGCTTTCTGCCCACACAGAGTCACAAAGCAGTGAAGCAGGTTGCCCTACCCTGGTGAATACCTAAGACTCTGTTCCACACAACTTAACAGATGCCTAAGACAGGAGCTCAAAGCAGCTCTACCTAACACACAGAAACAAGCACAGGGAGGCTACCAAATTCAGCAAAGGAATATGGCTTAAATGAAAGAATGGAGCAAAACTCCAGAGAAAGAACTAAGCAAAACAGAGATAGGCAATCTATCAGATGCAGAGTTCAAAGCACTAGTGATAAGGATACTCAGAGAAGTACTCAAGTGCAGCAAAAAAATAAATGAAGAAATAAATGAAGGTTACACTAAGTGAAATAAAGAATAATCCACAGGAAACCAACAGAGAAGGGAAGGAAGCTGTGATTCAAATCAACAATTTGAAACATAAGGGAGAGTAAACATTCAGCCAGAACAAAAAGAAAAAATAATTCAAAAATAAATAAATAAAAGATAGGCTTAGGACATCTCCAAACATGGCAGTATCTGAATTATAGGTTTGCCAGGGAAAAGAGAAAGAGCAAGAAATTGAAAACGTGGAAAAAATAATGAAGGAAAATTTCCCCTAATTTGGTGAAGAAAATAGAAATACAAGTCCAGGAGGCACAGCAAGTCCCAAGTAAGTTGGGTCCAAGGAGGACCACCCCAAGACACATCATAATTAAAATGCCAAAGGTTAAAGATAGAGAATCTTAAAAGCAGTAAGAGAAAGGCAGAGTTACCTACAAAGGGATTCCCATAAGACTATCAGTGGATTTCTCAAAAGAAGCTTTGCAAGCTAGAATGAACTTAGGTATTCGAAGAATGGCAAGTATTCCAAGTGATGAAAAGCAAGGACCTACAACCTAGATTATTCTATCCAGTAAAGCTATAATTTATAATAGAAGGACAAAAAACTGCTTCCTGGACAAGGTAAAGCTAAAGGAGTTCATCATCACCAAGCCATTATTACAGGGAATTATTTAAGGAAAAGATCAAAATCATGAACATTATAAAGGCAGCGACAAATTCACAACTATCAAAACTGAATCTAAAAACAAAACAAAACATAAAAAACTAAGCAAACAACAAAAACAGGAACAGAATTACAGGTATGAAGATCACTTGGAGGGTTATCAGCTGGAAAGGCAAGGGAGAGGATGGAGGAAATGGTCCAGGGGTTAAGAAGCATAATTGGTAGGAACAAAATAGACAGGAAGATGTTAAAAATACTATAGGTAATAGAGGGGCCAGCGAACTTACACACATAACGCAAGGACATGAACTAGGGGGTGGGGGTTAGGAGGACTGCTGGAGAAAAAGAGTACCATATGGAGTGGGTAAAGGCGGGGAGAAACTTCAGGCCACCTTAAATAACATTCCAACCCCACACCTACCACAAATAATCATCAAGGTCTAGCGAGTCTACTCAAATGTCTCTGAAATTTTTCTCAGTGATGCGCTAGTAAAATGGCTTCCCCCAAAATAAGATTTTTCTAAACTCATAATTTGTAGTGCTCCATCTCAATGTGACCTAACACCCTGCATGTTCTGCCCCTGTTCCCCAGGCCTGCATGTTAGGCCAGAGCCACGCCTTCCTCCTTTCTGCACTTTCACCCCTGCCACTCGCTCACCATGAGGCCTTAAATATGCTGTTTCCTCTGTTTGGTAACAGAGCCTCTTTTCCTGGCCAGCTCCTCCTCATCCCTCAGCTTTAACGTCCCTTCCTAGAAAGGTTGGTTTCCCTCCTGTTAGTCACTTTCAGAACACGGTTCTCCTTTACCTCATATAATGGACCACAATATGATTGAAATGTTAACTTCTATGTTCATTTGAGGCCTCATCCCTTGGAGATGTAGCTCCATGTCTGTCTGAGACTTTGTTAACTGTGTGAAATGCAGCAAAGCACCTGCACATGCTGTAACACCACCCAGCAGAGCCCCAGACCCTATTCCCATTTCCTATACATGCCCAGTATCAGGTCCTGGGGTATCCATATACCCACACACTATGCACTAAACATGGTCAGAGATTTCTATTGGAGTGGGCACAAAAATATCGCAGTAAACTTTCACAGCTTGTCCCTTTCCCACTAATTTCAAGGAGGGTCCTTGGGCCCAGCCATTGGGTCACCAACAGAAAGATACAGGAACCATCAGAAAAAGCAGCTAACTGGTCAATGTAAGTTAGGGACCGAGCTACCTGTTGAAGAAAAGTAAAGAAGATGGCAAAGGGAAAGAGTTTGGGAAGTGCAAAGGAAATTAGAAGGGGCAGAAGGTGAGGGTGGGTCACAGAACTGCCTCGTGGTTCTCTGCCAGGGGCAATAGTGAAGATGACACAGATACCTGACAATGCATTGTGTGGTACGTACCTTCCTTTCTCATCGCCCCTCCCCACCCCCAACAATGTCTAAGTCAAAGATATTCATTACTATTCTTCATCATCAAGAATTTCAGTGTCAAAGCCCTGGCTGGTGGCATAGTGGATAAGGTGCTGGCCTGTGAACCCAGAGGTTGCTGGTTCAATTCCAAGCCAGGGCACATAACCAGGTTGCAAGCCAGGTCTCCAGCCAGGTCTGTGGCTAGAGACAGGTGAAAGGCAACCATACATTGATGTCTCTCCCCTTCTCTCTACCTCTCTCCCTTCCCCTCTCTCTAAAAACAGTAAATAAAATCTTTAAGAAAAAAAAAAATTTCAGTGTCAGATTTGTGGTTCTTTCAGGAAAAGCTACTCCATACACAAGATATCCCAGATTACTTAAAAACCATTCCTATCCCAATTTACTATCCATCTGCTCATTTCCTCTCTTCTGCTGTCTGAGCATCAGTCCTTTGCGTTTTCAGGAAAATGCATTCATGAGCCCTGAATTGTTTGTCTCCGACGGAGCAGCTCCTCTGGGAACCAAAGTTGAGTTCAGACAATGGGCTTTGGAACCATAGGGTTCAAGTCCCCACTCGGTCAATTAACAGTAGGTAACTAGGCAAGTTACTTGATAATACATAGCCTTCATGGTATATTGTGAAAAGACTACAGAGTGTTTAGCACTATGCCTGGCATATAATTTGAGCTCAGTGTGTAGCAGCTATTTTTGTTCTGATGCTTTTAATCACTAATACGATGACTCAAAAAGTCTATCATCTGTACAATTTTCTTCAATAGTTTACAAAGAGCTGGGTGTCCTCAAAGTCACAGTGGAATTTTGAAAATGAGGGAAAAACATACAAAGTAATCTTTCTTGTTACAGGAGAATTTCATCACTCAAAGAGGATCCTGTCACCAAATACGTTCCCAAATCCTGCTCCTGCGCTCTAAGAAAAGGAAATACAGAAAGTCCTCTTTTGGCTATGCTCCTGCTTCCCTTCACTCCAACAGGAGGGGGGACACAGAGCAAAGACACCCTGAGGGCAGAGCCCTTTGGGGAGGAGCAGAGAGACCAAAGTTCTCTCCCCTTCTCTGGACACACTCTGTCCCCTCCCCTCCTGCTCAGCTGGGTGGGGGTGGGGCAGGATGTCCTCTGCTTGGGTGGCTCCCTTGACAGAAAAGCAACCTGGACCAGCAGTAAGACAACTTAAAGAGCTACCTGGCTACAGACCTGCAGTGCATAAGACAGTGTAGTTTTCTGAGGAAGAGAGGAAGTAAGGACTTTGGGTAAATGCTCTGGTCAGGGACCCCATAGTGAGAGACATCAGTGTTCCCCATGTCTAAATTCACCAGAACTGTACACTGCACCAACTTCTGTTTCCATCACATTTAGCAGGTTTGGGAGCTTTCTTGCATGCACAAGGGTCAGGATGTGGGGGTAAGCAGCTGGTCCCCTGATTTTCTTTCTCTGTACATGGCTGGCCTTCCTCTGGAGTCTGACAACTGGTGGCCTTGGAGCTAATCTCATTCCCATGGAGTAGCCTGGGAACTAATCTCATTCCCATGGGGGCTCAAGGGCAAGCGGTATAGCAACTCTGAATAAGCATAAATTGCCTCTGGGAAAGCTGCTTCTTTTTTCCAAGGTGTATGTAAATTGTCTCTGCTGTGAGTTAGGCTGCCGCTGTCTGGGGGAAGAAGACCGTGTGTAGGCCTGCCGACACCCCCACCAGCCCAGCCTTTTGGTGGTTCGTCTGAGGCTGCTTCTAATAAAGCATGCCAAACCTCCTTTAAGCTCCGTGTAGGTTTTTCTTCACCACCAACCCAGAACCTGGCATTCAGAATCTGTAGCTCTGGCCTGCCACACTGCAAGCCCTAACAGCTGGTATAGCGGGCAGGATTTCGAGGTGAGACCATTCGCAATTACGGTAGAACCCACTGAAACGTGGCCACCCACCAGAACGTGGTTTCCAGTGGCTAGGATCCTCATGGCTTGGGGGCCACCTCCCCAGGAGAGGGAGTGGATCCCCCAAACCCCACAGGCTATTGCCAGGGCCCTGCAGGCCCTAGAGGAGAAAGTACTCCTCGACCAGCGGGACTCGGCTTCCCAGGTGGCCTGGTTTTTCCTTACGCTGCTGCAGGAGCAGCAGAGGGAAACCTTGGAAACCCAGTCACAGGCGCGGCTACTAAAGCAGGCCGAAGTGGACCTGAGTGTCCACTTACCAGCCTCGGAAGAGGCCCTGCAGAGACGGAGACAGAGGTGTGTCTGGTAGTGGAAGAGGGGCGCACGCGGTCCCGGCTGTGCAAACACTCCACCCACAGGGCACGCTCCACTGCTGATAAGGCGGCACAAGGAGCAGGAGGCCCCCACGGCCCCTGGGGGGTGGGTGGCCAGTCCCCGACAGGCCCGACAGCAGGTTACTTAGACCCTGTACACACCTTATTAGCTAACCAAGCTGGCAAGGCAAAGGCACCCGTGGGCAGGGGAAGCAATACCTGCATGGCTCCTGCCGCCGTGGTGGCGGGTAGGTAACCTCCAAGTCACGCCAGAGGAGATGGCGCCGTGCAGATGCATCGGTCCATGCGGCGGCGGATCCACAGTGCTCGAGATAACCGAGCACAGGTCCCGGATGAGACCATAATAAACGGGCCGATGGCCACTGTAGGAGCTATTTGGAAGCATGTGGAGGCGCGAGGGGCCTGCGGCCGGGGACCACATTCACCGAGCAGGCCCCGATGCTCGGGGAGCTGGGCAGAAACATCATTTATGTCACCCAGTATTGCTCTCCGGCTGTTGCGGTAGTTGCCATGCACAGGAAGGATTTAATTCTTACTTGGGCCCATCCAGGTGCCTTTGCATTTGCGGCAGCAGCAGCCTCAGTGCCGGCGTGGGATGGCGCCCCTGTGATGTCACCCCGCCGCCGGGAGCTGAGGGTGTGGAAACCCAGCGCCGGGCCACTTCCGGCGGCGACTGCGCTCCCGCAGGGCCCGCAAAGCCCGGGAAAGGCGGGATGCAGGTGGAAGTGCCCGGCTCCCAGATGTGGGTGGGCCTCGTCATCGCGGGAGTGCTGCCTGAAAAGTTAAAGGGCCTCCTGGAGAATGTTCTTTATGCTCTGTGGCAGGAACTGGCCCCCCAGTAGACAGAGGCGACAAAGCCGGGTAGGAGCCCCGCCTGTGCCTGAGGGATTGAAGTCAGGGGTCGGGGCTCACACCGCCCACTCTTTGATTGACATTCCCGTGGAGGGAGATGGGGAGGGGGAACCCTGACAACCAGAGGCCACGTACTGAACTGTCCATATATTGATCCCCCCGCCCCCCGCAATGTTCCGCATGTTCTCGCCCTTGTGGACACTGGGGCAGAGCGCACCCTTACATATGGCAACCCCCACCACTTTGGGGGCCCCGTTTCTTACACTGACAGGTATGGGAGACAGGCTATGTGGGTACAAGTGACCCTGACTCCGGGTATTGGCCAGTTGCCACTCCCTAGTATCAATGGTATGTTTCAGGAGTGCCTGAGTATATCCTGGGCATTGACATTTTCAAGGTCTCACCCTTCAGAGCCCTCAAGGGGAATTCAGACTGCCGATTTGAGTGGTAAAGTCAGTGCCGCATGGCCACTGCACCATCCGCTGGTGGTCCTGCCCAACCCGGGAAGACACTGAACACGCATATAATATCAGCTCCCCGGGGGACATCAGGAAGTAGGAGAAGACTATCCTCCAGCTGGAGAAAGCTGGTATTGTACAGCCAACGCACAGCCCCTTGAATTCCTCCTGTTTAACCTGTGAAGAAACCTGATGGCACTTGGCACATGACTGTGGACTACCAGAAACTGAACAAGGTAGTCCCCCGTCTCCATTCAGCTATGCCTTCTGTGCTGGAATTCATGGATCCTTTGGCATACTGTCTGGGATGCTACCATTATGTGGTGGACCTGGCAAATACCTTTTTCTCCGTTGACATTTCTCTGGAATGCCAGGAATAGGTCTTAACATGGGAAGGCTGGGAGTAGACATTTCTAGTCCTACCTCAGGGGTATTTGCATACGGCCCCACCTTATACCATGGGTTAGTGGCACAGAACTTGGCAACATGGACACAGAAGCCCTCTTTGCACATATCTCGTTACATTGATGTTATGCCAACCTCTGATTCTCTTTCAGATCTAGAGGACGCAGCCAAATCTCTGCACCAAGCATTGCAGGCCTGGGGGCAGGCTGTCAATGAAGACGAAGTCCAAGGGCCTGACTTAGCTGTCAAATCTTTGGGAGTTGTTTGGTCAGGTAGGGCAAAAATAATACCTAAAACTGTTATTGATAAAATTCAGTCTTACCCCTGCCCAATGTCTGTGAAGGAGCTATAGACATTCCTTGGTCTGCTGGGATATTGGAGAGTATTCGTACCCCACCTTGCTCAGATATGTTGCCCTTTGTAGTCCCTCACAAAGAAAGGTTCAATCTATGACTGGCAAGAAACCCAGGAGCAGGCACTCCTGGAGCCCAAACAGGCGGTAGCCCAAGCACAAGCCTTGCGTGTCATAGACCCCTCTGTGATGGTCTGTTGACAATGAGGGACATGGGTGGGAAATCTGGCAACCACATGGGAACCGGCGAGTAGCCATAGCGTTTTGGTCCAGCTGCGGAGACACACAGATTTGCTACTCAACTATAGAGAAGCAATTGGCGGCCACATATGCTGCACTGCAAGCCTGCGAGGCCTTGACGGGAGAACAGCAAATGACAGTCCGCATTGCCCTTCCCATCACCAGATAGGTCAAATCTTGGTTGAGAGCCCCCAAGTCTGGGGGGATCAAGCCCCCATACTGGCCAGGTGCTCCTGAGCCCTATCACATTCCAGCAAATGGAGGGAACACCTCCCTAGCCAGGCCCCATAGAACCAATCCCTTATCAGGAAGGCAAGAGACCCATTCCTGAGGGAACCTAGTACACAGATGGCTCCTGTTGGGGGGAGTCCTCCAACATGGACAGTAGTGGCCTTCCAGCCAGGAACGGACACCATCTGGTTTGAAACAGATCTGGGTCAGAGCAGCCAATGGGCTGAACTACATGCAATGTGGATTGTTCTCACCACGGAAGCAGGACCTGTGACCATATGCACAGATAGTTGGGTCATGTACCGTGGCCTACCCTTGTGGCTCCTATAGTGGTACCTGCAGGAGTGGATGATAGGGCAACACCCTTTGTGGGACGGGAAGATGTAGGAGGACCTCTGGGAAAGAGGCTCCTTGGTTGGGGCCATGATTTACCATGTCTCACGTCATTGCCCCCTTCAAGTGCCAGGAAATGATGAAGCTGATGCTCTGGCCAAGATTCAAGCCCTGCAGTCCTCCCTTCCTGCAGCCCAGAGGCTCCACCAGGGTTGTGGCCATGTGGGCCTGAGAACGCTGTTGCTAATAGCAAAGGGATATGGTTTACCTTTGACAGGGCCAGAGGCCATTGCTGCCACCTGAGAATAAATACTGCTCAGATTATGGTTGTTGCAAAGACATCTCCCTTACTGGAAGGGCATGGTAAAGAGACCAACCCCTGCAGCACTGGAAGGTGGATTACATAGGTCCTTTGCCCAAGGACCAAGGTTATCAGTATGCCTCAACAACTGTGGACCCTAATACAGGCCTTCTTTTTGCTTTCCCAGTGACGTGAGCTGACCAGCAGCACGCTGTGAAGGCCCTGGAGTATTTGTGTGCCCAGTACGGGTGGCCCCTTAGTGTAGTAAGTGACCGAGGGTCACATTTTATGGGGTCTTCAGTCCAGAAGTGGGCTGAACAGGAGGACATCAATTAGACCTTACATATCCCGTATTGTCTGCAAGCTGCAGGCATGATTGAAAGGTATAATGGCTGCTTGAAGGAAAAGCTGAAAGCTCTATCGCCCCATGAGCCCTCCCTGCAGGGGTGGGCCCACCACTGCCGGCAGCCCTTCGGCTCCTGAGGGACCAGCCTCGGCAAACAGGTTATTCTCCGTGGGAGTCTGACATGTGGAAGAGCGCTATCATTGCATGTCATTGGCAAGCACACAGATCCCACAGTGCAGCCAAAGGTGGGTTCGGCTTGTCTTTCGTTGCCGGCTCCATGGGGCTTGAACCCACACACGTCTGCAGCCTGGATTTGGCCATGGTCCATTGAAACTGAGCAACCCCATTGGGTTGTCTTGGTGCAGCCATGGGGTGTTAGACACACCCTGACACCTCCCAGGTCCACACCTGGATGGTGACCTGGCCGGCAGCTGTTCGGGCAACCTTCCAGCTGGTCAGGAAGCTGTGGGCCAAAGGAGAATGTGTGTGGCCCTCTGGCCTATCCCTTTGCTGCCGATTGGTGCCATAACCATGCCTTCTCTGAAGGAGGAGGGTTCCCGGGTGTGGTATGCTCGGCCTGGGCAGAAGCCCTGGCCAGCTTGCATCCTGCCAGAAGGACAGGTCCTCCCCATCATGGTCTCTAAAGCTTACCTTTCCCTCTGGCCATGTTAAGCCTCAGAAATTCATTAGCTCCCTGGGCTCACACTTATACTCATGTGCATATGTCTCCCACTAGCCGGGTCTGCACGGAACTCCCCGTGAATGCTGCAGGAGGATGACCCCGGCACATGGCGCCTGCAACCCTGATGGGCTGGCAGAAGCTGCAGGGGGACAACTGCACCTTAGCGGAATGGACTTGCCAGAAAGCCGTGGAAAACCTCCTGCGAAAGGACCATGGGAACCCCAAGCCCTAGGTGGGCTATGCCATTGATAATGTCAGGGTGGCTAATAACGGATTACATGGACCTTCATGTTCAGGCCCCCACTGTATTGAACAACCAGTAGGGAACACCAGGCACCATGTATAGGGGTGGATACCTGTACCCTATGTGACACCATTAGGGTGCACACAGCCAGTGCAACCTGGTGGGGTGGACACCCCTACACTGGGACCAAGCCAACTGATCATCTCCCAGCAGAATATGTGTGGGTTTGCGGCTGACCGCCTGGCCGTATCTGCCTGCCCCGTGTATAGGGCGCTGTACTTGGGGGCACCCCTATGTCCAAGGGCGAGTGTTGACCGCCATGCCCCAGCCTAGTTCTAACTGGGACTCTATCATAGGTGGCACCATGAGAAGTGTGCTCCCTGGTGGTTTTATCCCTTAGCCCTCTTGATTCCCGGAGGAGGGACCAGCAGGGTGGAACTGGACATTGAAGCCTAACTGAGCAGGTGGCCATAGCTCTTAACCAGATGCGCCATGCATTAACTTTAACACCAGATGAAACCACGCAAATGAGAAAAGTGGTCTGGCAGAGCCATATAGCCCTAGTCATACTCACTGCTGCCCGAGGTGGTGCATATGCTCTCATACAAGTAGAGTGTTGCATGTGCATGCCTGACCATCAGAACACACACAGCACCCTCTGTGAAATAGATAAGGAGGTGCAAACCATAAAACCTTATCTGAGGATCCTCTAGTTAAGTGGTAGCATTCCCTGGGGACCACCTGGCATTGGGTCCTATGTAGCCTAGCTGTTGTTGCTGGGATAGTAATAGTGGGATATTGTGCTCTGTATTGTTGTTGTGGGGTATGGTTTCAGCAGACCCAGTGCAATATGGCTGTACCCATATAGGGGGTGGGGTGTCAGGATGTGGGGGAGGCTGGTCCCCTGATTTTCTTTCTCTGTACATGGCTGGCCTTCTGATGGTGTCTGCCAACTAGTGACCTTGGAGCTACTCTCGTTCCCATGGAGTAGCCTGGGAACTAATCTCATTCCCATGGGGGCTCAAGGGTAAGCAGTATAGCAACTCTGAATAGGCATAAGTTGCCTCTGGGAAAGCTGCTTCTTTGTTCCAAGGTGTATGTAAACTGTCTCTGCTGTGAGCTAGGCTGCCGCTGTCTGGGGGAGGAAGGCCGTGTGTAGGCCTGCCGACACCCCCACCAGCCGCCTGGCCTTTCGGTGGTTCATCTGCTGCTGCTTCTAATAAAGCATGCCAAACCTCCTTTAGGCTCCACGTAGGTTTTTCTTCACCACCAACCCAGAAGTGGTCTCCTGGGATTCAGAACCTGAAGCCGTTCAGAACCAACAGCTCTCTATTGTTAGGGAGCTCCCTAATGAAAAAGCAACCTGGACCAGCAGTAAGACAACTTGAAGCGCTACTTGGCTACAGATCTGCAGCTCTCGAGACAACAGAGTTTTCCAAATAAGAGAGGCAGTAAGGACTGGGGATAGGTGTTCTGGTCAGGGACCCCACCATGAGAGAGCCCAGCGTCCCCCATGTCAAAGTGCACCAGAACTGCATGGGTAAGATCTCACCAACTCCTGTTTCCATCACATTTAACAGGTTTGGGACTTTTCCTGCATGAATGAGTCAAAGACTGCAAGTTGTCTGCTCCAAAATCTGCTCTTTCTTCCTTAGTAAGACAGCCTACATTTGGCTTCATTTGCTTTGTAATGATTTAGCACAATTTTAGCAGCTCAAAACAACGTCCGTTAATTTAATCCCGGTTTTCTTGGTCAGGTGCCTGGCACAGTGCGGCTGCGTCCACAGTGCAGTGGAGTCCCACAAGGCTAAAATCAGGTGTCGATGAGGAGTTCTTGTCTACAGACTCTGGAGAAAAATCTGTTTCCAAGATCAGAACTTAGGTCGTTGGCAGAACTCAGTTCCTTGTGGCTGTAAGACACCCTCCTTTCCTTACTGACGGTCAGTGGGAAACCACCCTCAGCCTGTAGAGGCTGCCTGTATTCATGGCCACAGGGCTTCAAGTCAGCAAAGATACACAGCTTCTCCTGCTTCTCATCTCTATTCTCTATCCCTGACCCCTACACCTGAGTTTAAAGGGCATTCTCAATTAGGTCTGACCTGCCTAGGTCATCTTCCTATCTTAAAAAGTCAATCTGTGAGTGGGGGTGGGGGATGGGGGGTGGGTAGGTGGGAAAGGGGACAAAGGGGAGGAAAATGGGGATGGATGTAATAATAAAATTGAAAAGTCAATCCATTTGGGACAGTATGATCACAGGTGTGATCTTTCAACATATTTGCAAGTCCCACCCACACACAAAGGAAGGAGATAACATTGAGGATATCTTGAGCTCTGTCTACCACCGACCCCTTTTGGTTTACCAGTTGATCCCCATCTCTCAGCCTCCCTGTAGGGTACAGCCATGTATCTAAGCAGCCAAACTGTTGTGTAGCAGCTTCAAGGAAACTTCCTTAAAATGCTGCCGGTGCCCAATGTATGTCCCCTTGTTTTATTTTGTTTTTTGATTTATTCATGCCCCATGGAATGTATAATTTGCTGGAACATCTGCAGCAACCTTGGACACGAACGACCATAAGAATAAAGGCCACGTACAAGGTGGGGCAGTGAAATAGCAAGAGCTCGGGTCCCTAACCCTCTCCGAGCTGCACCCAGGGGTGTGCCATTCAATGCTAATGAGAGTCTCTGGAGTAAAACCCTGCCTGGTAGCGTTTGCCACTTTCTATGATATAAATAGTCAATTTCAAGTGAGCAGAGTGGCATCATCGGGAAGACAGGCTAACAATCAGTTCCCAGGAGCGGGAAGAGGCCAGCCCCAGCACCCCACAGGTGGGCAGTACCAGCCCTGGCTGCCCAACCAGCCCCCCACTCCCCCACCACCCCTTCTTCCGTTTCATCAGCGAAAAATTAACTTGTATCTTATTTAAGGCACTGTTACTTTAGGGTTTCTGTTGCAGGCTGATAAACCTAATCCTATAGTTATTTTTTCCAGATTTTTCTCCAACATCACATTTTCCTCACTTGGAGTTTTCTATGTGTTGGATGTGTCCAAGCCAAAGCATTGCGGTGGGTGCGAGGCACGGTGTTTTACAGCAGCTGCTGCTTCATTCCAACCTCCTCTTGGCGAGATCACCTCGCTCCTTGGTCAGCAGTGCTCAACTCAATGAAGCTCACAAGGAAACAGAGGGCTGACTGTGCCAAAGAAACAATAATAACCACCCTTTACAGAGACCCCTGGGCAGGCACCATAATGGGAACTATCTTGAAGCAATGCAACAAATCCAGAAGTACGTGGCATTAAAATCCCACTGGACAGAGCTGCTGCTGAAGATGGGGGACATTCGTGTATAGACCAGCAGACACTTCAGAACCAATAAATGCCAGCACTCCTGCAGCATACCATTTCACCTCTCTCAAAACAGAGCTGGAAACCCACGCAAGACCAGGGACGCTTCACACTATGCATGAATCTGCACAGGGCTGGCCATTCACCCAGCCATTTGGCCCAGAGGCTGAAGCTCACCGGAAAATAACACCCCCTTGCTATAACAGGAGTTTTTACAGGAGCACTGGCTCCTCTGTTATAAAACAGCTTGACCTGCCTACCTGAACCAGGAACCCAACAATGGCGCCAACAATCCTAGGAAACAGGACAGCCTCCTTTGCTGCTTCAGCTCTCCTCGCTCATTCCAGCATCTCTTCCAACAAGCTGGAGATGAGACATCCTCTGCTTCTCTGGGTACGAGTTGTGTTTGAATGAGCGCATTGCCATGGGATCCACCTGGACTCTCTCATCAACTCCCCTTCTGCAGGTGCGTCAGGTCATGGCCTGGGTCAAGTCATTAAATAGTCACCTGGATTTCCTCCAGAGGCCCCTTCTGCAAGGTTTTTAGCCTCGCAAGAAATCAGCTCAGCTGTTGTGGATGGAGTAACTACCATGTGTGAGAGCTTGTGCGAAGTGCTTATAGACATTTCCTCAGGTTATCTTCATAAGACGCCAATGAGGTGGCCAGAATTATTACCAGCACTTCACCAATGAAACGGGGAACTGACACACACCAACTAGTGAGGGTGAAATCGGTCTGTGCATCTGGCTGACTCCTTGGAAAGGTCCTCTGGCACCCCTGTCCCCTCACGGAGCAAGGCTGAGACTGGCTCTACAAGGTACCTAAGTGCAGTACCACGGTGCTATTCAAGGCCCAGAAAAATTGTTTCAGTCTTTTTAAATCAGAAGGAAAACATGAATACATATAACGAATCCATCCACCCTGAGTTATATTCTCTTCCTACCAACATAATCATAAAGTGTAATTTTTAATTTTTTTTTATCAAAAAAAGGGGTCATGAAAGTAAAAATACAAAGGACCAAATGTTACCATGTGGCCCAGATTAAGGTAATAGAAGCAGCTGGCAAAAGGTCGGAACATTCTCTCACTATGAGGCACTTTTGGTGGGAGAAAACGTATTCCAGGTTCTGGAGGATTGTGGGGGTGTCAAGAGTTGGCGCTATAGAACATTCAGGGACATGCAGTGATGACACTGATAAACAGTACTGACAAATAATCCCCCATCTGTTCTGTCTCCCCTCAATGGGTATCCAGGTCAACGAAATGAGTATTATCATCTGCCTTTACATGAAATCTAACACAGCAACGCCTGGACGTTGGATCTGTTTTCATTATTGTCCTAAAATAGTTATGGGATAGGTATCTGGTGACTTCCCTTTTACCACAAGTGCCTCCATAGAACAGCAGGTTCGAGATGACCATGCAACTCAGAAACATTAAGACAAACTTGTCCAATGGAGCTGAGGATGGGAACAACACAGTCTTGACTCCACAGCTTACATTTTAGGCTTTGCTCCAGAGAATCAACTTCCCAAATGGGGTGCCCCACTCTGTCCTCGCGGTGAACACAGGACTCTAGCAGGACTGCTTGAATTTTCATTCTGAGCTGGTGACATGAAGCCTAACGTCAGTGCAAGTTCATTTATCTCATCTGTGGAGCCCTCAAGAGATTGTCCTTAAATTCTTAGTTGCCAAAGCTGCCCCAGTTCCTGCTTTTGATTTCCTTTTAAATATTAACTTTCTTCTTCCTCTTCTTCTTTCTCTGCCTCCTCTTTCTCCTCCTCCTCATTCTTCCTCTTCTTCTCCTTTTCTAATTAGCTGGAGTCAGTTTCTGGTGCTTATGAAGAATTCTGGCTGCCCTGGCTAGTACAGCTCAATGGGATGAGCACCAGCCTGCAAATCAAAAGGTCACTGGTTCAGTTCCCAGTCAGGGCACATGCTCGGGTGGTGGGCCAGGTCCCCCGTTGGCAGTGCCCAAGGGGCAACCACACATTGAAGTTCATCTCCCTCTCTTTCTCCCTCCTTTCCCCTCTCTCTAAAAATAAATAAGTATATTTTTTAATTAAAAAAAAAAGTCTGGCTGACAGTTACCTCCCAGGTATGCAAGGGTGGCAGAAATTCACCCTTGTGGGACACTGTGCACTGATAACAGTAAATTTATAAACATCATTTATTGACATGTGAACCCGCTAATTCATGCACTCAGCTAAGAAAGATACCTTGTGTTGATTAAAAATAGAAATCAAAACATGATTAACAGTGTAGGACTAATCTATCCTGCTTTAGACTCCTAGTTATTAAAGGATACTGCGTTACGCAGAGGTGGGAGCTGGGAGAAGTATGCAACCCACAGAAGCCCTCCCATCATGCAATGTGCCCCTTCTCAATGACTGGCGTTATGTAGAAAAGAGCCCAGTTTTAAAAGGTTTTGGATTTTAGATCTAGTACTTGTTATGAGTAGGATTGTGCTCCCCTCCACCACCACCCCCTCCAGGAAAAGGTAGTTGTTGAAGTCCTAACCCCTACTATCAAGCAATTTGACCTTAGGTTGAAAGTAGGATTTGTTGACAGATGTAACTGGTTGAGATAATGTTATACATGAGTTGGGTGGGCTCCTAATCTATTACGACTAATGTCTGTCTACAAAGATGGGCTGGTGAAGACACACATAGGAGAACAGCAAGTGATGGCCCCAGCAGCCATAGGAGAGATGCAACCACAAGCCCAGAAGCACCAGATTGCCAGGCACCCCCGTAAGCTGGGATCAAGGTTTCAGGAGAAACATGGCCCTGAAATGATTTTGCACTTCTATCCTCCAGAACTGGCAGACCATGTGTTTCTGTGGCTTTAAGCCATCCACTTTGTGATACTTTGACACGGTGGCAAGAGAGCTGGAAAGAGACACTGTTATGTAAGTAGTTTGGGTCTGGGGGTGGTTTTTCTCATAAAACATGGTGTATATGTGTTTGTTTGCCTGCCGGACTTATTATACCAATGCATCTGCAATTGAAGTAATGTCCTTGTGAAAGTACAGGGGGTTCCGCATTCTTTCACAGGGCTTGCCCCTGACTTCTTTTCCTTGCTCACAGCACCATCCCAAAGCCCCTAGGGCTGGGTGTGACAAGAGTGCCACTGTTTCTGCTCCACCCACTCCCTTTCCCATCCAGAAGCCCTTGCCAGTCCACTGCGCAGCAGACCACCAGCCCACCACACTGGCTAGCAACAACATCCTTCCAATTTTTATACTTCTTTCTATCTCATGTTCAAATTCTAGTTATTGCATGTTTGTGGCATTTGACCCAGATTTTTAAAAAAGAATGGCTCTAACCCTGGCTGGGTGGCTCAGTGGATTGAGTGCTGGCCTGTGAACCAAAATGTCGCCAGTTCAATTTCCAGTCAGGGCACATGCCCGGGTTGTAGGGCCAGACTACAGGTTAGGGGCATAGAAGCAACTGATCAATGCTTCTTCTCTCACATCAATGTTTCTCCCCCTCTCTCCCTCCGTCCCTTCCCCTCTCTCTAAAAATAAATAAATCTTTAAAAAACAAAAAAAGAATGGTTCTGTAGACAGTAACACCACTCAAGCTCTCTGGCCAGCCTGCTTCTGAGCTCTGAGACATGACTGTCACTCCTGGTTGGGGGCAGATTTTCTTCCAGACTCAGCTAGAAGCTGAAACCTCTCCCACCTGCTGGATGGGTTATGTCTGTTAGTAGAAAAATACACTGCAAGTTTTTCTTACTGAAAGCTGTTCATCAAGAAGATATTATACCCAAAGGCCACTGGTTCAATTCCCAACCCAGGCACATAACCAGGTTGCAAGCCAGGTCTCCGGCCAGGTCCTTAGCTGGAGGCAGGTGAAAGGCAACCATACATTGATGTCTCTCTCCCTCTCTGCCTCTTTCTCTTCCCTCTCCCTAAAAATAATAAATAAAATCTTAACAAAAAAAGAAGAAGACACCATAGTATTTCCTATAAGGAAATGTAATGGCTGGATAAACCCAAAACCTACATTTCTTTTGAGAAAACCCAATGAATCTTCAACCCTTCCAAATTTAAGAAATGGTAAAAATCTACTTTGAACAAGGCTTTGCTGTAAACTCTGACTTAGGGTGCTAAAACAGTAAAACATTTTATCATCAAGGAAACTTCAAATCAGGAATAAGAAATGCATGTAAGAAGTATTATGTAAGACAAATATACGTGCCTGAAAGATAGGCAGCTGAACCTATATCCAGGAATAAGTATCTTCATAAGCCTCATCTTCCATTACACTGTGGGCTAACTAATTAGCTTACTTACTAGACTCACAGCTCATTCATCAAGACTCGCTTTAAGATCCTCGCCACACTGCTCTCTCCACCCTGGGAGATTTTCCCAGCATTCTTGGACATACGACTGAAGCTGATCCAACCAGTCTTTTTTTTTTTTTTTTTTTTTTAAGATCTGATTTATTAGTTTAGAGAGAGGGGTAAAAAGGGAGGCAGAGAAGGAGAGAAACTTGAAAGTATGGTTGCCTTTACACCTGCCTCCAGCTACGGAGCTGGCTGGAGACCTGGCTTGCAACCTGGTTATGTTCCCTGGCTGGGAATCGAACCAGCGACCTTTGGGTTCACAGGCCAGTGCCTTATCCACTATGCCACCAGCCAGGCACCCCCGTATTTTTAACTCTTCACTGCAGCAGGCAGCTGCAAAGGATCAGCCCACACCTTGCAGAACTGTAAGAGGCAGAGTCTGTGCTTCAAATGAAGGTGCATGACCAGAGCATCAGGCAATTGACAGTAGGACCACACGCACCCTTGGAAGAGGCAAAGAAACAGGATGGGTATTGCATCTCCAAACACCTCCTGCCACAGAGAGGTGATTATTTCTACTCAAGTAGTATCCCTGGGATGTGGTTCGGTGCAAGGGCAGATCCCTTTCAGTTCAAGTTTTCCTTTTTCAATTATACTTGCCATTCAATGTTATTTTATTTCAGTTTCAGGTGTACCATTTCCTTTTCTTTCCAAAGCTGGGGAAGAGATTGGAGCCACTCAGCTGACAGCGAAAGGCATGGACAGAAGTCTATGGACAGGAGACAGAAATCACAATGATGGGCTCCAAGTTCAAGGTACAGGACCTGGGCCTGCCATCCACGGAGTTGCCAGGTATCAGCTCTATCAGCGTCTAACTGGGTTTGTCTGTTTTTGAGGGTTTTACTGCCAAGGAAATATTTGTAGCCCGCAAAAGGGCCCTAGAATCCTTCAGCTGTCACAGAAATCGTCAGGCTTCTTCCATGCACCTCCCCAAACCATGCCCACAGGGAAAGGGTGGCCCCATGGGCACCTCAGCCAGGCATGACCGTGGGGCAGCCTGCTGCCAAGCAGAAGCAAGGGCCCCAGGTTGGTTGATTGGAAGCCCACCCCACTGCCAGGGCAGGAAGCCCTGGCTAACCCCTGCCTGTAGGACAAAGTATACAATTTTCCTCACTTGTAATGCAGGATAATATTCATATTACCACTCAATACTCTTGTGAGGTAAGTAAATTATATATTTAAAAATGCTTAGCTCTCCTGGCACAGAGTAAGTGCTCACTGAGTATTGGGTGTGTTGTCTTTTTGTATCCTGGGTGGGTAGGAAATAGTTACAGTATTCAGTAATTTATAGATAATCAGAATGGGGCAGCCACCAAGGGACTCAGAAGGGATGGACCAGCTCCCGCCAATGCTTGACATGGGGCTCAGTGGGCTGTGAGGTCCCCTTTCAAAGCAGTAGCTGGATGATATTTTGCTTGTTTCCTTTGGGGAAAAGGTGGGTAAGTTTGGGGGTTAAGTTGGATCACTCTTTAAAATTATGTATAAGAAGGGCATGCACCCTGGCTGGTGTGGCTCAGAGGATAGGCGCCAGCCTGCAAACCCAATGGTTGCTGGTTCAATGCCCAGCCAGGGCACATAACCAGGTTCAAGCCAGGTCTCCAGCCAGGTCCCCAGCTGGAGGCAGGTGAAAGGCAGCCATACATTGATGCTTTTCTCCCTTTCTTCCTCCCTCCCTGCCCTTCTCTCTAAAAATAATTCATTTTTAAAAACTTAAAAAAAGAGCCCTGGCTGGTAGCACAGTGGACAAGGCGCCAGCCTGCGAGCCCAAAAGTCGCAGGTTTGATTCCCAGCCAGGGTACATAACAAGGTTGCAAACCAGGTCTCCAATCAGGTCTGTGGCTGGAGGCAGGTGAAAAGCAACCATACATTGATGTCCCTCTCCCTCTCTGCCTCTCTCCCTTCCCCTCTTTCTAAAAATAATGCAATAAAATATTAAAAAAAAAAAAACAAAAAAAAAACTTAAAAAGAAACAAAAAAAGAAAAGCATGTATGCATGGGTGTTCCCAGATGTGGAACGATCAAAGGATGAAAGGGAATGCACGCCTGTGGAATGTCATCTAGTAATTGAACCCCCTTTTGTGACACTGCCCCCAGCCCCCTCCCAGCCAGTCAGTCAGAACTGACAAGGACAGAAAAGCAAGGAGTTCTGTGTTTCCATTTTCCTGGAGTGTGGGTGCCAAAAAGAACCAGGGGGGACAAGTTAGAAAACAGGGAGCAACAGATTGTGGTGGGTCCTAACTGCTACACTGTGGGATGGAGGCTTCATTCCTGTATTTGGAATTACAAGGACTCAAAAACCTCCTCCTCCCGGATGCCTCTTTGGAAAAGCCTAAGAGCTCTCACGCTCTGTGCTGCCGCCCCTGGCCCTTGCTGCCAACCCGGGTCTGAGCCTGGATCCCGGTGAAGCCCAGCTCCCCCACCCCACCCACCCCACCCAGGACCTGCCTGGTGCTTCACCCATTTCTTCCCAGCTCCTGCACAGCCCTGAGCACACAGCTGGTGCACAGTAAGTAGCTAACAGATAACAAAAACTGATTTAGAACTAGTTTATTTGAAGAGAGTTTTTCTTCTCTAGACTTCTAAACACAAAATGAATGCTGTTTGAGCAAGTGCTTCATAGGCATCATTGTATTTAAATGAACTGTAGGATGTTTACATTTGAAGCCACACTTGAAACTGAAGACTCAATACAACCTTTTGAACCAGGTATCAGTCATAACAAAGTGTAACTATTTATTCTACAAATTATCATTTCTCCCAAAATGACCACTAGATATGAAAACATTGTAGAGGCAGCTAAAGAGCCCCCATACGTTTTTTGAAGGAAAGAAAATGACACAATAACGCAAATTACACTTTTCTTTACTAGTAACAAACTATGACATCCATGTGAGAAAGCACCAGCCAACCTTACCAAAGTAATGTCAACACAGTTTTGCTCCTCAGATTGAAACTTTTTAATTCGTATCCTGTAGGAATGAGTAACAATGGTTATGTCAAGTGCAGAAATCAGCATGGGTCAGCTGCGGTGTATTTTATATCCTGTTCCAAAGTTAACACAACATAGTGAAAAATGAATGTCGGTGAATGAAACATAAGGATGGGAAAATACCCTTTGACTGTTAATAACACAAAGACAAAAATGACAGACTTTACAATCAGAACTAGTGTCTTAGTTTATGAATACTTTTCACGGAAGTGTTTTAAAAGGCATAGGTGTAAATGCACATGCGAACAGCTTGCCTCTCTCAATACTTACTTCCCTAGCTTTGCTCCCTCCGTTTTCTCAAGTGCTTAGGTGGCCGAGCCTTCACCTACATAGGCGGGGGTGCCTAGTAAGCATTTTTAAGTAAAGAAGATTACATAATTTTTCACCAAAAAAAAAAGGAAGTACAAAGAAGACTATGAAAGGTAGTGAGGGGGGAAAAGGCATGCCATACAAAACAAAAACATGATGGTCAAATTTAGAGAAAAGCTGGTACATGACAGTACATCATAGAACAGATTGGACCAGGACTGGAGAAGCTGCCAAGCCAGAGAGCCTCCATGTGCCAGACAGAAGTAGGCATCTTTGCAGGACACTCTAGGTAGGACTACAGTAAACATTTCACAAGGTGAAGTTCTTCAAGATCAGGGATGGTATACACACACACACACACACACACACACACACACATATATATATATATATATATATATATATATATGGCCTAGTTGTGTTGCCTTCTTGTATATGAGAGACATGCAGAAAATATTTCTGGGAACCAGGGAACTGAGCTAAACCACCTCATTGCTTGCAAAGCCACTCATTCACTCCTGTCTAAGGCAGAGGTGACAAATACTTCATCTCCCTCTGGTGAACTGGTAACGGACACCCGGAAGCATTGATGACCCGGATTCTGAGACCAATTGCTGACACAGCAGAAAGGGGTGCCACTCATTCATAGTGCCACTTTGAAAGAATGATGGCACAGATGTTATAGATGCTCCATCTTTGGCTAGGAGGAAGGTGCAACACATGCCCTTATCTTTTTGTTACACTGCCTCTCAAAGGCCCTGCGTTAAGCTACCACTGCTCATTAAATGCTGGTTGGCCAGGAGGCCCAGGCTTTCCAGTTCAATCTGCTCGTACTACCAAACGGACAGTGTCATGACGTTCACCTAGAAAGCTGAAAATACGGCTTCCACAATGCTCCGTAAGTAATCGTTTATTGAACGAGAATGAGCATTTGCTTGATTACTCCCTTCAGAGGCAGAGTTTTGTTCATCTCAGTATCACTTCAATATTTTTTAAGGCAGTTGGAATTACTCGAGATTTTGGTTCAAAATAAAACAGCAGAGAGAAACTCTTTGGTGTTCTGGCGTAATTTTGATCTGCCTGTTTCATGCTCATGTCCATAATCTTCTCAGGACTTCATTGTTATGACTTGACCAATTCTGCTAAAATAATCAACTCTAGCAGAGTCACCAGAAAATCTTTCAAATAATGCTAAAGGGAAAGGCCTCGGAAACTCACAGTATTAAAAAAAAAAAAAGCCAGAAAGAATGACAGAAAGAGCCAATAACCCAACCACCATCACCAACACATGCTCAAGACTCACTCTCTGCCATTGAGACCACTCTCAGTAAAATAGGGTGCTTCTGGCAGGGTGGCCACCATCGGGGGTCCTCCCAAAACTCCCCTGTCCATAATGAAAGGTCAGCACCTCACAGAAGCATATCAGAAAAGAAAGATATACATTTTGAGAAAGGGAGAAAACAGAAGGATAACATCAAAGAGCAAAATCCTGGGGGATTATGAAAGCTTTTCAAAGCAACTTTGCTTTTAACAGAGGTAGAGCCTTCACTGTAACACCGGCACCAACAATGGAACAGAGCTAAATTAAAATGACCTTTAAATGTCAACAAAGCCAATGTGCACAGCAAGAAGAATGATGTCCCAAATCCACAGACCTATTTGTACTGCACATTCCACCTTGCCCAGACCAACACAACCTTATCAGAAGTCTGTGTGACTTCGAGGGAGCCACACACACACACACACACACACACACACACACACACACATCAAACCCAATTGATAAAAAGAGCTTTGTGGATCATCATGTACTTTCATGTGGTCCAAGAACCTAACTGTGGGCATTGGGAAAACAGACCCAATGTAATCAGGAAGAGAACTGCTTGGCAGGACTAACACTGCATTTCATATAATATGGTTATTTACAAGCTAATCTCCAACTGTTGTACAGAACTACTTCAGCTGGCTAGAACTGTCTGAATATGAAAGGTTAAGACTTGAAAAAGTTAAGCTCTGGAGCAACAGAAGTTAACACTATCCAAAATAAATTAAAAATTTAAATATGCGTAATGAAATTACAGGTCACTAGCAATTCAATTCTATAATGAATATAAATTAATATAAACATTATTAAAGTACCATTCCCAGGGAGATTGCAGCTCAGAGGTCTTTTTCAAAAGGCCATTTGAGATTAAATGGATATGGCTTAGAAACCCTTATATAGTTTTCTGAGTACTGATAAGATTGGTTGGTAAAAAGATACAAAGGTCTGTCTCCATATCCACAATAATTGCTTCTTTTACCTAGTAGTATTCCCGAAAAGTTGTGCAAATAAAATTCTGACAACCAGACCTCTGTTATAAACATGTTAGGAGGCCATGATTGTAGAGACCCTGTAGTGACTCCTCTGATAAACTGAAGCCCTCTGGTAGGTTGCTCAGCTCCCCTACACTATACCTGCTCAGGGAATGCATCCTGGAGGCTCTGGGTAAGCTTCTGGTGAATGTGTGGATTGGTCGTGACAGTTTGTCTTTCTATAGAATCTTCTGAAAGCGAGGCACACCGTAACTGGAATGTTAGAACAGAAGGATGGAATCTAGCGCCCAGTTGAACAGATAGCATTACAAAAGATCCGCGAATTTCAGAAAGGGCTTTTCAATCAATAACATTTCTGTATGTGTGTGTATTTTTTTTTTTTTTAATGCTGATCTGTGACGGGCAGAAGCTTTTACCCACTGTTCACTGACTTACTGAAAGCAAACAAGTGCTTGAACTGGGTTGCATTTGATTTAACACATTTGGTGACTAGCAGTTTTAGAGCAAAAGCGAACACAAGTGCAAGCACGCGTTTTCATAAACAATGTTTATGCTTGAAACCACACATTTTTTCATGACCAGTCAACACTGCGTTAACAACCAAGGCAAGCAGAGCTCCTTACCTAACTTCAGAAACGCTGCCAGCTGCCACTCCACTCCCAGAAGGACTTCTTCCCCTCTCTCCAGCACAAACGTTTCCCAGCCATCCTCGCCTTACCTCACAAAAGCAAAGCATAAATTCAAAGGCTAAAATTACATTAGGAAGACGCATGATCGAAATATGGTAAGGTTATTTTTTTCAGTCTTAAAAGAACTAAGTAAACTACATTCAAGGAAAGTAACTCTTAAAGGCAACCGTTTTTCTCATTTGGTATTTCCTCTCCTTCTCATCTGATTTTAAGACTCAATTATATATATACATATATACATATCAATTATATATACACATATATAGCCATCTTTTTAAATAGTCTATCCTCTTTTAAACAATACAGAACGCCTAGCAATGCAACTTATCTGACTACGTAAGTGCGCAATGTGTCACATATATGAAGTGGTTATATCTGCCCATTTACTCAGTATTTATAATTGCAAAAAAGACTGGAAAAATAGCTGAGAATGTTTTTATGCAAAATTTGAGGAGGACTGGATGCTTGCAAGGCTACACTATAGGTTCCATCATTGTGCATTTCCTGGAAGGTAGTGTGCAAATAAAATATCTGAACGTAAAGCCCTATTTTAAACACAGTGGAAGTATATGTGGGTATAATTGAGGGAGAGGTGGGGAGAACAGCAGTGTTGATATAAATGTTTGTCAAGTAAATTAATAAGAAAGAAAACCTTTCACTTAAGGTATTAATGATATTTCATGTGACCTAAATACAACAGATTTTAAAGTCATCTTTGCCATCCGTGCAAAGTCAGTTACTGACTTTGGCCCTTTACTAAGCAAGCAAAAGGAATCTTTTTTTTTGATGCTCAGTTTTAGTCATAGGTCCAAGGGTATTATGTCCGGATGAAAAACATGATCGTGGATTTGTTCCCATAATTTAAAAACCAATAATTTAAAAAACAATAAACTTGGTCTCTTTTCTCCACAAGTTTTCAAGTAATTAGTTCAAGTAAGCATATTTACAGCTGGTGTACATGTGACCTACTTTAATCCATATCTTCCCTTTAGAAATCAGTCCCCCTTGAAGTGGGACACTTTTTTTTCTTTCTTGTCTTGAACCAGGTTTCTTCTAAATACTAAGTCAATGCAGTCATGTTTCTGTTTTATTGGGCAGATAGAGAGAGGAAACCAGCAAGTTATGTCCGAAGGCTGGGAAACGCCTGAAAGCTTCCCAGCTATCCGCGAAGATGTTGTACTTGAGGAAAACGCGATGCTCCAAACTGGTGGACAGGGTAACGTCTCTGCTCATGATGTAGATGCCGTCATTATGGAGCGCGCAGGTCAGGTTAAGACCCGACTTGGACGTGTTCTCCTTGAGGTAGAGCCACTGTCGGGTGACCGTGTTGTAGGACTGCACGGTGAGCATGTCCTCGCTCTGGCTGCTCCTCCGGCTGGGCCCCAGTTCGTGGAGGCAGCCGCCCACGATGTAGATGGTCTCTTCCACAGACACCATCTGCTGCTTGCGAATGTGCACATCGCACGTCTCGAAGAGCGTCCAGAGGTCGGAAGAGGGACAGTACTGCAAAATGTTCATGTTCCGGTCTGAAACAAGAGAAGAAGCCCAAGTGACAATACAACCCGGAGCAGCACCACTGACCACCTGGCTGTATGTACATAACCATCTACCCCCACTTGAATAGCCTGCTACATGGAGGCAAAGCTGTTGTAGCAGAGAGGAACCTGGGAAAAGTTTTAGAAGTGGCTGGGTGGAAACCTGTTTTGAATCATCCCCACTTGCTTCACATTCACGCATGTCCCCTCCCTGGGAGGCTCTCACAGTGGGCAAGGCCAGGGAGATGAGCAGCTATACCCTGGGCATGTCCCCTACCTCCCTGGCACCCTGACACCTTTTAGAGCAACTGGGCCAATCAATGTAAAAAGCATCTGAGCCTCAGAAACCTCATCAGTATCTACAGACAACTGATTACTTAGTACAGATGACAGGCTGAGCCCCAAGAGGGTCAATTCTTGACAAGGGATTCTATGAAACAAGACAAGTGAGCCAAGCAGGATTTTTAGGGGCTGTCAGAAGAAAAGGACACCAAGTTGCAAGTCAGAGGAGAAAAATGCAAGAAATGCAAGGAAAACACATGACTCACCTCCAGCCTTCAAGTCACAGAATCACTTGGCAATTCTATTTCCCAACTGTAACACCAGAGACACACCAACAAAGGCCCTGTCTCGCCCTGGCCCATTTCACAGGAGACAGTTATGGGTGGATAAAATCACATAGCAATAAAAGATTGCACATGATTTATTAGCTTATTTTAAGGGAAAATATTGCCCACCCTCCTTTTGAAAAATGTTTGTGCAATTTAAATGGTCTAGTTTCATTTTCCTTTTTATTTCCTTTTCTTTTCTCCTCTAGGAAAGAAAGAATAGAGTATTTTAGCTGCACAAGGGGAAAAATGTTAAGTTATCAAAAAGTGAACTTTCTATTTGTCGTTGTTGTGTTTTTTTCTTTCTTTCTTTCTTTCTTTCTTCCTTTTTTTTTTTTTTTTAAAGAAACAACAAAATCTATCAGTACAAGAGACAGCTCAGCTTGGGAATTGACTGTACACAACTAAAGAGTCTCTGTGACCACTGCGGAGCCAGGGGCAGCCTTTCCTTCTGAGACAGCAGGCCCCACCAGGGACAGCAGTGATGAAAGAACTCCGTCACTTGGTCTCCTACCAAGACAAGTGCCTCCTAAGAGGGTCAGCGGGGAAGGAGACCAACCCCGTGCATGCCCATGCCCCCAACCTGTAGAAATTTCAGAATTGCTATGGCTTTAGGGAACTGGCCTTCTGTTTTCTACCCACTACTGCCTCCCTAGATTTCTTTTTATTGTAGCTCTTGTGATAAAGCTTATTCCAGGAGACAGCCCGAAGGAGTTCGGTTGCTCCTCTATCCAAAAGTGCTCCCTGGTAACCTGGCTTCCCGCCGCATGAATAAAGGGCTTATTCCAGCGAAGCTTAAATGTATTTCTTAGTTCCTGGGCTGAAGGTCTTTCCAGGTCTTCTGTAAATGTTTTCTCTCCTCCCTCAACAAGGGCTCAGACCATGATGAGGTGGTTTGAGTTGGAGGAATGACCTTTTCACTTTTACATTTAGAGTTAATTCTCAAGTTTAACAAATTACCATTCTTCCCTTTAGTGGTTACTGTCACGTTCTATTGAAAGTTTTAAAAAACTCTTCAGTGCCTGCCAAATTATAATAATCAAAGAGCTATCATAAAAAGCATGAACTATGTATAACTTACTAAATTTTAAAGTCTCACCTAACTTAAGAAGTCAGCAGGCTAAGAAATCCATTTTAAGTCCTGATTATTTTTCAAGATAATTATGATTTGTTTTACATACAAAGAATGCTTAGGCAGTACTGGGAAGAGCCTACACAGGGGAGAAGGGGAGATTCAGAGTCCAAGTAACTGTCTGCGTTCTCATCTTCGAAAACTCATTTTCAATGCTTATACAAACATCCATCCATCCACATCACCTAACCACCCATCCATCCTGGGTGTTCGGCTTGGGGAAACTGGGATAGGAATCACAGTGGGTGGCCTGAGTGGAAAAAGGTACATGAGTAGTGGCTTTTGAAACTAGAAAACACACAAGCAAGGGTTTTTCAGGTCAAATCTAAAGAACACTCACTTGGCCAGGGTCATGGAAACTAGCAGGTCTACCAGCACCGCATGCCAGGTCACCGTGCCGCCCCTGGAGCCCCTGACTCCTACTTAGAAGCAGAACTGAGAGAAACGTACACCCAGGTGACCCACAGGGCCCCTTCTGTGTTACAAGGCCCAGGGAGGAATTACAATTCTTAGCCATGTCCACAAGCGAGAAGCTGCATTCATGTTCCTAAGAGAAAAGACACACACACACGTGGGGCACACAGGGGTTCTCTGGAGGCTACGATTTAGTCAAGCATGTAATGTTGACCAAAGTAACCTGAACACCAAGGCTGAAGATAAAAGGATTGAGTGCCAGGTTTCATTTCCCTCCCAATTATTTGTAAAGGAAAGCTGGGAATCAGCATCTGTGGAGGTCACTAGGGAGGGACATCGGGAGCAACTCCAAGAATGATGAAGCCTTGGGTGAAGGAAAGCTCACTGCCCCATGCACCCCTCCTTGTACCCGCCTCTCCTTCAACGTGTACACATACATGCGCCTCTGGTAGTGGGCTGTATGGTAGCTCTCGGAGAGGTATGCCCGCCTCCCGAGCCCCAGAACCATTGAATGTGACCTTATGTGGAGAAAGGGTCTTTTCAGACCATCCTGGATTTCCCAGGTGAGCTCTAAACCCAGTGGGGAGTGTGTCCTTGTAAGAGACGGAAGAGGAAAGGCACGAACACACAGAGGAAAAGCCATGCAAAGGCAGAGGCTGGCATTATCTGGGCTCTAGCCGGAATCACCAGAACTGGAAGAGGCAAGAAGGGAGTGCCCCTGGGCCTTCCGAGGGAGCGAGACCCCGATGATACCCTGGTTTAGGACTTCTGTTCTCCAGAACTGGGAGAGAACACTGTGTTAAGGCTGCCGAGTTTGTGGTCATCGGTTAAACCCACCACAGGAAACTAGAACAGCATCCACCATCCTCCCCCACCAAATCAACTGCTTAAAGGTTTGACATAAGAAGAATCGGTCCAAATCTTACGCTGTCACACACACACAAAGTAAATCAGGTGCTCATAAAACACCTTATATTCTCCTTCTTCCTCTAGCGTAAATTCTCAAAATAAGACACATTTGGTTATGGCGAAAGTAATTTTTGTCACCTATGCTTATGTTAACACATCGATTTCTGTCTTTCACAGAGTTACATGTGGCCACAAGCAGCTTCCCGGGGCAGTCAGCATCACGTGTGCGTGCCTGTTATCAGCCGGGGCAGGGGATCTCTGTCCTGCCCATACCGTGGCACAGAAGAGTGTGATAGGTTATCTCTTTCCGTCACATAAAATGGTAACTACTTCAATGTGGTTAAAAGTCCTAAGAATCCAATTATTCCTTTTCTGGAAGTTCTAGACATTATACAGCCAGACACGTGTGTGCACCGAAGTGTTTCCTTCGGACCCTCCACCCTTGCCCAGCCTGCCAAAGTGGACCTTGTAGAGGGCCACCTGGCCCCTTCACTTACCTCTGGTCGTGTATCCTCCAATGACGTAAATTTTCCCCTTACACTCACAGGCAGAGAACTCAGCCAGGGGGTTTGGTAAGGGGGCCACAAAATTCCACGCATCCTGCTCAGGATTGTAACACTCAACGTTAGAAACGGCCTGCCCACCGATGGCATAGAGTTTGGAATTCACGGCCACAAGTTTGAAGTTAGATCTGAAAGACAGGACGCAGGGGTCCAAAAGTCAGTTCTGTTTTGATGATGGCACGAACTGCTAAAACCGAGTGTGGTATCTGCTGGGCAGCTGAAAAAAATTCATTCTCCAAGTGGGGTGCCATTTTGCCTGGGGACAGAAGAATGACCACACGGCATCTCAAATTCCACTCTTGTCCCCCTAAGTCCGCAAGAATGCTGCATTTTCCAAACTTTAGCAATTGAAGATAAGCAATTCACTTTAACAAGGACTGATCTTTCTCAGCCTTACACCAGCACCAAAGACACTTTGTATACACGATACTCAATACCTTCTTTTCAAGAGCAAGACCAAGTGGCGAGGGAGAAAGGCACCCAGCCATGCCCTGTCTCTCTCTGCTCAGAATGTTTACCTCATTCTTCCTACCATGTGGGTAAGCTCCGTCCTAGGTACACACCAGCACTGCTTCTGCAGACAGGCACAAGCCAAGTGCATTGCTAAAACGTGGCTCAGCCGGACTGGTGTGGCTCAGTTCACTGGGCATCATCCCACAAAGCAAAAGGTCGCCAGTTTGATTCCTCGTCAGGGCCCATGTGTGGATTGTGGGTTCAGTCCCCAAAAGGGGTGTATGTGTGTAAGAGGCAACTGATCGATCTTTCTCTCCCTCTTTCTCTCTCCCTTCCCCCGCTCTATAAATAAATAAAGGAAGGAAGGAAGGAATGGTGGTTCATAAACCCCATTACCAAGTGCTCACCCAAAAAGATCAAAGTTTTTCCTTCCTCCAGAGATAAAATATTAGCATTCTCATTTCTCCATTTTCTAGTACCTGAAATAAAAGGGCTGATCAGGCAAGTGTAGAGGCCACGTCGAATGCGAACACAATGATCGCTTCACAAGTAACAATACCTGAAGAATGGGGACAGTAGCTACACATGAAAAAGGTACCTGAGAGGGTGGACTAAGAAGTAGCCCATGCCTGACCTCCTAAGACGTGTTTCATAAACATCAATGCATTACGATTCAGATTTTTTAAGGTGTTTGTAATGTTTATATTTAAGTAAGCTTTACTTTAGTTGTTTTTCAAATCAGAGAGTGAATAGAGCACTCTTCATCAAGAAGCCCATATTGCGCACGAAACCCAGCCACCCACTCAATTTTTCATGCCAACAGACCTCAAAGAGGTGGCAGTTACCGGGGGGTCCCTGGTTTGCGTTGCTTACTTTTCCTGCTGCCAATGGCCCTTAAAATCTGACCATGATGTCCTCTTTATGTGTGCAAATTGGGGGAACCAAAGGAAATAAAGCTTGTAAATAAGCACTAAATTTTACCAGCCCACAATTTGTTTTTGCTCTCCAGAGGTACACAGATAGTAAATTTTGTCAGAGCAAAACAGTTTTTGGTATTCACCCAGCATCATCATTTGTCCTTCATTTCTGAAGCCAAATAAATACGCAGTTAAAAGCGAATGCCATCTCTCCAGACCCCAACATGCTCGAATTCACTTGAAGAGAAGCGAAACATTTTCAACACTGAATTAGCTGTAAGATGAAATTGCCACCCCTAAACAGACCACTCATGAAAAGACACACTGCTAAGGATTCTGAGCCCCGGCTTGTACAAGGAAATCTCAGCTCCCTTGCTCAACAGCCATGTGATCTTGGATCACTGAATCTCAGTTTTTCTGAGCCTCAGTATACCTGCCTGGGAAATGAGGCTAAGAAGAGAGCACAACCTCACATAGAGTTAAAAAAGGGTAGCACTTGTGGAAGCAGGTCAAGGAATGCTTTTCTCCATGTCACAAGCCTAAGTCTCTTAGCGTCAGGAGCATCAGTTTCTCATTTGTCAACTGCAACTGTTACTGGATGTGATCCACTTTGAGATTCTATACAAAGAGTTCTCTCCTCCAGAAATCCTTGCTGTTCAACCACCCCACTGCCGACTTTTTGAAACGAATTCTTCCACTCTTTCTTTCTTAAAGGGTAATGGTATGAATTTAAGTTATCAATTGTTTTTCTTTTAAGATTTTATTTATTATTTTTAGAGAGACGGGTAGGGAAGAGAAGCAGAGAGGGAGAGAGACATCAATGTATGGTTGCCTTTCACCTGCCTCCAGCTACAGACCTGACTGGAGACCTGGCTTGCAACCTGGTTATGTGCCCTGACTGGGAATTGAACCAGCAACCCTTGGGTTCACAGGCTGGTGCCACCAGCCAGGGCCTCAATTGTTTTTTAAATGATGATCTCTGCAGTGTTTTTCTTAATATTGATATCTGACATAATACATTCAGGAGGCAAAAAGAGAAGTTTTTAAAATCAGGTAATTTGTTGTAGCTACATACTTATTTATTATAGTAAACAGAAATGAGCCCTGGCTGGTGGCACAGTGGATAAGGTGCTGGCCTGTGAACCTAAATGTCGCTGGTTCGATTCCCCAGCCAGGGCAACGTAACTAGCTTGCAAGCCAGGTCTCCAGCCAGGTCTGTAGCTGGAGGCAGGTGAAAGGCAACCATACATTCATGTCTCTCTCCCTTCCCCTCTAAAATAATAAATAAAATTTAAAATATTTTCCATAAATACTAATTTTTAAAAAGTGGGAAAAAATTAGTTTAATTTCTACTTTACTCAGAAGAAATAAAAAGCTCTTTAAAGCCTTAAAAGCTAAGTAACATAAACTATGACCAACACCAGTGCACAAATGCCAATGGTTTACAACAGCTGGATACTGGAGTAGGGAAGCAGCGTGGCTTTGAGGTCTGAGGGGTGCACAGCGCTGGTCCTGTGACTATATGTGAGTTCATTCAACTCACTGAGGCTCAGTTTCCCCTCTGGGGAAATGGGACCAATATTACCTACCTCATGGATATGCTGTGAGCCTGGAATATGAAGTGACAACTAAAGTAGTGACCGCAATACGCTGCCCAGAGTAAAAGCCCAAAAATCGTCAACTGTTGCTATAACTCCTCCACAGACAAGTCTGTTACTGTAAGAGTGAAAATTAAAGTGAAATGGTAAGATCCTTTCTCAATCACTCCGTGTGGGGGGTACCCATGTCCTCTGGCTTCTCTCACCCCTTCTGCTGCCTCCTTCCTGTCACGTCCTTAGGTATTAACCTCCCCCAGGACCAGGAAGAGCAGAGAAGTTAGGAAACAAGTAGTCACCAGCTCTGAGAAACTCCAATGCACAAAGCAATTTACACTGCTGGTCAAAATTATATTGGGGGTGAGGGAGTGAATAGACACATAGTTTATTTTTTTCTTTCACACTACTCTCAGGCTCCACTGCAACTTTAACCACAGAGTACACAATCTCATGATGGGTCCATTCTCTAGAAAGGCACTAAGTACTAAACTTTGGCTCAGAGGAGAGGGGCAGCTACGTCTGACAGCTCTAATACCATCTATGCCAGGAGACTGGTTGCTTCTCAGGCCCTCTCCCAGCCCTGCAGCAGTGACAGGCTGAAAAGCGGAAAACACCCAACCCCAATTTCAGAGCAGAAGTACAGGGCAATGGGAGGGTCTAGAGGCATGGACAGAAACAGAGAAATTAATGAACTGACTGTAGCCACAATGGCCAATGCCTGCAAGTTATCACTAATCAATGTGAGGAGGGAAAGCAGGCAAGTTTGTGGACGCATAAGCTTGTCCATGTTTAGAGTTATGTCCCAACAACCTCTGAGATCAAATCCACGTTCAGAGCACTTGGCAGTGTGTCCCACCTGAACTTGAAAGCATCCTCTCAAAGAGTGATGGGTACTCAGTGCCATTTTCAAATTTTTATCCACTGCTGGTCATAGAGCACCATGTTCTCCATGGTGCACAGGGCTTTATCAAATCACCTAATCCTAGGGTTCTTGCCTGTCCCTTGTTAATTAATATATGGTTGACTGGTCACACAAAAAAATTCATGTTTTCAAGTCCAAACGTGGTTGTCTGATGATGCATGAACTCATGCTTGTACTTACATTAGCTTTTGTATAAAATTGCCAGTCAACCATGTGTTAAAATTCTGGGATCAGAGCATTGTTTGGTGCCTGGGGAAAGCAAAGAGCTCTGCCTTTGGCCCCCCTGTCAAAGTGAAAAGGTACACATACATCCCACAGCAGCAACTCAAAATGGATGTGAAATGCTGGGGAAAATCTGCCATTTTGACTTAAGGTTCTAAGTTTTCTCCAGGGTGTCTGGAACCTGTGTTGGCTGCATTAGCCAGAAACAACTAGGTTTCATTTTCACTTGTCTCATCATGTAAACTCAGTCACAAATGTCTGCGGGCAGGAACCATGTTATCTTTATTGTTTACCCAACGGTGATGAGAAAAATGCTGGACAGAAAGGTCTGGGAAAGCTGAGGCACATGTGATAAATTTTGAGAGCAGCACAGCACTGTAAAATACCTGTGCTCCATTTTGTGGAAGAAAATAGTTTTTAAAAAGAAAATTTTTAAATCTGCATGAACATGGTCCCTGCAAGTTTACAAGCCATAATTTGTAAATAATTGAAAGAGTTATTTACTTTTTGGTTACTAAACTTAGTACACACTTTGCCTCAGTTTTTGCTTCTGTAACATGGGAACCTGCCTAAGATAGACCTTGCAAAAAATAAGTGAGAGAATACATACAAAGTAGTAGGAATCATGACTATCACAGACTACATTTTCAATTAAATGTTACATATTATTTTTCAGCTATTCTAAATAACTATAATATCTATTATAAGATTAAAATGTTCACTGCAATGTTACATTTTAAAATAATATAAAATCAGACATGGACTCTTATTATAATAACGTAAAAATATACGTCATAATTCAACAAACCATGCATTGCAAGCACCTATTATTTTATGGACACCATCTCAGTGTCCATATTCTTACCCGGCAGTAGGAATACATAAGCATTGAATAAGTAACTGGGGCCATCCGGGCCTGGTGGCTCAGTTGGTTGCCACATCATCCTGTAACACCAAATGGCCGCAGGTTCAATGGCCAATCCGGGCACATACCCAGGTTGTGGGTTTGATTCCCAATCAGGGCCTTTATGGGAGGCAACCAATCAATGTTTTCCTCTCACATCAATGTCTCTCTCTCCCCTCTACCTCTTCCTCTCTCTCTAAAATCAATAAACATACTCTCAGGTGAGCATTTTTAAAAAATGGCCTTTTCCACAAATAAATAAACCCATTCGGAAGGAAGAGAAACAAACATTAACAAAACATTTCCATTGAAAGTGGAAGTCTTCTAGAGGAGCACAGAGTCTGAACACGATCGAGGGTTCAGGAAGGGACTCCTGGCTGAGAGCATGTCAGATCTGCCTCGAAGGATGAGGGAGACAAAGAAGGGTACAAACTCCGATATGGCACCAGTAACCAATTAGAAAATATAATAGAAAAAGTACCTGTGTAGGGAAAAAAAATAACTAGAAAATATCTAAGATTGATCCTAACAAAAAATATACAGACACTACAAAGATAATAACATTTTTTTACGATTTTTTTTTTAATTATTTTTAGAGAGAGGGAAAGGGAGAGAGGCAAAGAGGGAGCAAGACGTCAATGTATGGTTACCTTTCACCTGCCTCCAGCTACAGACCTGACTGGAGACCTGGTTTGCAACCTGGTTATGTGCCCTGGCTGGGAATCGAACCAATGACCCTTCTGTTCACAAGCTGGTGCTCAATCCACTAAGCCATACCAGCCAGGGAAGTTTGCTTGTTTTTAAACAAAATAAATGCCAACATTTGAAAAATCAGGATATAAAAATGTCCAGCTACACCTTTTCTCACTCCCACTGGCAATAGCCAGCTGTGTCTGAAAGGTGGAGCCCTCTTGCGGGGGGGCAGCAGCTCTCTGGTTCATCATTGCGCCCATTCTCTTTGTCTCCGGTCACTTTAGGCATTGTTGAATCTTATGATAAAATAAAGGCAGGGAAAAGATATGCAACATTACCTAAAAGACAAGGGACTAATATCCATGTACATAACTTACAAAACAGGTATGAAAAAGATAAACAAGCCAACTTTTTAAAAAATTGGTAAAAGCCACTTACAAAAGTATACAAGTGGCTGATAATCATATGAAAAGAACAACCTCATTATTTGGAGACATTCATATCAGTCACCTATCCAGGGATTCTAGGAACTTGCCAGACAGACCTGACTCACATATGCCTAGCAAGGTGAAGATGTTCAATATGGCATTGTTTATAGCAGCAAATGGAAGCAATCTAAAAGTTCCCATATAAGGAAAGGGCTAATTACATTATGGTATACCCCTTGGATGGAATACTACCTAGCTATTAACAAGTGAGGTAGATCTGTATTTGTTGACACAAAAAAATAGTCAGATACAGTCATGTTAAGTGGAAATATCAAGAGTTAGAATAACCAGCATAACTTAATTTGAATAAAAATATACATGTATTGTTACCTATACATCCCATATGTACATTAATTATATATACGTATATTCATTTTCCATTAACCATTATCAATACACTTTTTATGTGCATATACACTTATTATTTATAAATATTAACATGTATTTAAAATATATCAAGTATACCTACACACAGAAATTTTATAGTTTTTCATGTCACGTGCAATTTTTTTTAAACATGTATTCAGGCATTACTTTCTTTCTCAAAGGGGACATATAGAGTATTCCTAGAGAGAGAGAAAAAAAAAAAAGACTACAAAGTATTTGTTGAGCAATAAAGAGAGGTACTGTATGGGAGTAGTGGAGATGGGAGAGGCATGCTGAGCACCAGTTCTTGGAGATGAAGTCACCTGAGCAGAGGTGACAGACAACCTGCTGGCCCTTCCACCCCAGAATCTGCACACCACTTATAACTGCTGAATGTTTCTTTGTTGCTTCTATAAACCTCCTAAAGTTTGTTTAAAAATAAAATTTAGCCCTGGCTGGTGGCACAGTGGATAAGCCTTCGAACCCAAAGGTCGAATTCCCAGCCAGGGCACATAATCAGGTTGCAAGCCAGGTCTCCAGCCAGGTCTGTAGCTGGAGGCAGGTGAAAGGCAACCATACATTGATGTCTCTCTCCCTTCCCATCTCTCTAAAAATAATTTAAAAATTTTTTTAACTTAAATATTTTTTTTAAATAAAATAAAATTTAAATACGGTAGCATCTCAATGATATAAGTAATACACTAAAATGGGGCTGAAGACAACATGCTAAAGTGTAGATGGTTACTGCCTCTAGGAAGGAGAAAGCCGGAGAGATAGCCTTTCTGCTACTTTATTCTCTTCTAGTTTTCCAGTGTTCTAGAACAACTACATACTATTTTTAATCATCAGAATAAAAGGAACACTTACCAAAATAAATTTTACATTACACCAGAGATAAAGCTAGTGTTCTCCCTGGGCCTGAGGTGTCCTTCAAGTGAAGTAAGTATGGGTAATGACTTCCTCATTCCTGTTTAGACTTGTTTTGATAGGTGGTAAACCCATGACTCCTTGCCCCATATTTCAGGGCAGGAAGTATGGTGGGGCTAAACGTGGATACAGGTGGATTAGAAGAAAGGCTATTCTTGTCCTCTCTTGGGTAATATTGATTCTTCTCCCCACTTCTGACAGGCTGTGGGACCATCCTGGGTCCTGCCATCTTTATTTTCTACCGCTTCTTTCTGTACCTACTTTGCTTTTGTTTTCCTATTCCTCAAGTCACCCAAATTCATATAGGGAAGATTTTGAAGGATGGGAAGAGAAAAGGTTGGGGATGGTAATATTCTAATAATGGAGGTAACCACTTCTAGGCTCAAGCTTTGGGTCAATAACATGACTATCCGGGGAAGAAGTGAAATGCAAAAGACAGACAAAAAATAAGAAAGGCAATCCTATACAGGTAATATTAATACAATCCAAAGGATTATCTCCCAATAATAGATTGCTGCCCCAGTGTGGAAGACTTCAAAGTCATTAACAATAACAACAAATTCCCCAATGTGTCATCATTATCAGGATCAGAGCCTAAAATTAAAAAAAAAAAAAATCAGTAGAAAAGAAAAAAAAAGCAAAACTAAAGAACAGTTTTAAGTATCCTAGGAAACCACAGTGTTTTCCCCCCACCGGGATAAATGTAAAGAAAGTAGTTTGGCTAAAGACACAATACCTGCCAGGAAACTTCTTGGCTAACTGACTTCACTGGGGCCTCTTCTTCCTTGAAAGTTCGCAGTTCACTGGGAACTTTGCCAGAGTCAAGGCCGACAACAACACTAAAGATGCCATTCCCACCTCAGCACACCCTCCGGGTAACTGCTCACGGAGTATTAGGGGCATGAATTATTCATTGAGAACGAATGGGAAAGCAGCAGGGCTCGGCGGGATGCTTACCTCTTCTGGTTCATGGAAGACACCTGCAGCCACTCGTTGGTGCTGGGGTTGTAGGAGTGCGCGGCGGAGATCTCCTGGCTGGTGATCCTGTACCCGCCCACGATGAAGAGGTAGTTGTCCAGGATGGCGGACCCGTAACCCCTGACGTTCACCAGGTCAGGGGGAAGGTTGTTGGCCAGCGGGAACCAGCGTTCGGTCATCTCCTCATACCTGAGCATGGATGGGGGCTCCCCCTGGTAAGGGTGAGGGGCCAAGGGGCCCCCCAAGAAGTCCCCCAGGGCCACGAGGACCGGAGTTCCAGTCATCCGGGCCTCCCTCAGCCTCTGCTTCAGGCTGACGTCGCCGGGGGCTTGGGCAGGAGACCCCAGCAGGTGGAACTGCGGCTTGCACAACACCTCGTGAAAGTGGACGCCCATGAAACGCAGGCAGGCCTCCTGCAGGTCGGGCAGCCCGTACACCTGCGCCAGGCGGTACAGCTCCAAGCAGTTGGTGAGCCGCACCTGCGACAGCAGCAGCTGCAGCAGGGACGTGACCTGCAGGAAGGAGGCCACTTCCACCAGCTCGGACAGCAGGCTCCCCTCGTCCAGCTCCTCCTCCTCGGCCGCCCCTCCGCCCTTGTCGGCCCGCGGGCCGAGCAGCCAGCCTTCGCGGGCCCCGCCGGCGTTGATGAAGTCCAGCACTAGGCGCAGGCCCGGCGCGCTGAGGCCGCGCAGCTGCTGCACCTCGGGGCCGCCGGCCTCCTGGCCCAGGGCCTCGCGCATGCCGGAGCGGTAGAGGGCGCGGAAGTAGTCGCTCTGCTCGATCAGCTTCCTCTTGCTCACTGGATAGCAGCGGCCCTCCAGGCGGATCTGCACCATCTCCTCGGCCGACATGGCTGGGGGGCCGGGGGCGGCGGGGGTGCCCGCCAGCTCTGCGCGCTCGCGGGCTCCGGGCCGGGCGCGCCGGCCGATGGCGCCCGCGGGAGACGGGGACGGGCCGCCCGCTCCCCCTCCTGCTCGCCGGCCTGTCTGGGTGGCGGCGGCGGCACCCGGGGCAGCCCCTCGTCCGCGGCTCGGCGGCTCGGTCCCGCTCACTCCCCTGGCGGCGCCCCTGCCCTTCTGGCCCCGCTCAGCGCCAAAAAAGGGCTGGCTGGCGCCCCGGGCGTCGGAGGCCGCCGCCGTCCCCGCGGGGCGTCCCGGGCCGCGTCAGCCGGGGGGATCCCAGCCCCCGCCGCAGCCTCCTCCCACGCCCCGCTCCGCACTTCCGCTCGCCGGGACCCCTGCGGCCGCCAGACCTGGAGACCGGATCCGCCTGCCCCGACTGCCGGCAGGATGCGGGCCCGCGGTGCCCTGGTGCCTGGTGGCCGGGCTGGAGGCGGGAAGGTGCGGCCGCAGAGTCCCCTGCGCGCCGGGCGCTGCAGCTCTGCAGCCTGCGGGGTCTGCGGCGGCGACGCTCCCTCCGCGGGGCACGGAAGGCGGGCTGCAGCCAGTTTGTTTTTGCTTCCACGCTCCCTTACGGGTGGGGTGGGACGAGGCGGGGAGTGAGGGAAAAAAGCAAAAGAAACGGGTGTGGGAAGAAAGGGATGAAGAAAGTCTGGGGTCCTGGAAGTAAAAAAGGCATCACATCTGGGATCCCCCAACTGGCCTAGTCCCACTTCGTGCGTGTGTGTCTGGGGGGCGGGGGAGACGGGTGTTGCGACTCACTGGCCATTCCTAGACCTGCAGATGTCACCTGGATCTGAGTCGGGAATGGCTGTCTTGCGAAGAGTCCAGCCAGTTGGCAGAGGTTCCGCGGGGCTCGGAACATGGGGTGCACACGATAGAAAGGCTTCGGGAGTAGGGGAGCTTCTGTTTGCTTCTGCCATTTCCAATTTGTGCAATTAAAGAAGCACAACTCAAGTTAGATCGCGTGCCTTCTTTTACAACGTTTTCTAACAAATGGGAAAGTCATAGCTTTCCCCATTTCAACTTGGTTGGGCTAGCCCTTGCGAAATGTCGTCTTTGGGCAGAAAGTCTGGTCACTTCTGCTTCTATTCGCCTGCAGAGGTGGCTTTCCTCGCTACCTTCTAATCCCTTCCCTCTCCTCCACCCCACTCTGAGGACTACTTAAGGACGACTTCTTCCCCGTCTTCTCTCATATAGCAAATAGAAAGCTCACCCCAAATAAGTTGAAATTAGTCTTGGGACTGGATAGCATTGGGTGGAAGCAGAGAGTGTGTTCAATCTTACCTTACCAAAAAAAAAAAAAATCCTTGAAAACTTTCCCATATCTAGTCTTGAGAACCAATTACAATAGTCCTTAGGTTGGAGAGAAATCTGTCTGGACCTGTTTTCACTGTTAAGAACTTCAGCTTTCTTCTTGAGTGTCCAGAAGAAAGAGGGTGTTAAACAACACCTCCTTCCTAAGAACCTTTCCCCTATTTCAAACAGGAGATACCTCAGATGCTGATTAACATTTTATCTTAGAACGGGGAAGTTTACCAGAGAAGAAAGTCCTATCTGCAAAACAAATTCTTCCAACACAGTGTTTGGTTACATTTGTGCTTCTTTCTGTATAACTTAGCTGCTGCTTCGGAAAGTAATGACACCCACTATTTTCTTTATAATACACCATCGATAAGGAACTAAAAATGTAAAGACATAGATAAAAATTCTAGTAGATTCTTGGGCCCCTGGGGAAAGGGAAGGAAATGAAGAGAATCTATGACTTGCCTCTTTCAGTTTTCTTAGATTCTGTGAAACACTTCTAGCCTTTCACTTTGTTTCATCTGGCCTTTAATTATCACTGATAAAATTTCATTCACGCATGGACTGCACTTTTCTCAATGAGGGTGCAGTTGAGCCATTCTAAGGTTCTTTGGGGGTGAGTGACCATGGTTTGGCAACCTCTTTGGGGAAATAATGTGCCATGTCCAGTATTAGACATTTAGCTGAGTAACTTGTGCTGAGAGGTGCCCCCTGATTCAAAATGACTGGGACCTGGGAATTCGTTGTGCCTCCATCAGTGACAATGCCAAGTGCAGTGGGTCAGACAAGAAGAACAAGCTCTTGGTCTCCTCAGTCTCTTTAGAATCTTTCACCAATGGATGCTTTTGTTTCCCAACTGTCATAGATATGCCTCAGACTGGTATTTTCTTGCCTTTTAAAAAAAGTCCAAAAATGAAAAAATCACAGTCAAAGAATGATGTGCTTTAGAAAAGCAATTCACCCACAGTAATATTATCAGAGCAAGATCAGCTCTGACAGGGAATCTGGGGTGTTAGTCTGACAATGCTGGGCACTGATCCTGTAAGCTTTTTGGCCCTGGCACGATAACATCATTTAGGATTGGAAGCATCTTAAAAGATCAAGTCATTTTAAAAACACACAGTAAGCTTTTTGTTATACTAGAAGAGCTGTATAAATTCCTTCATTTGCAAAAGACCTAAAAGGTTATTTCCATCTAAGCTTCATGAAACATTGCTTATGTGTAACTGGAGATGTAATTTTATAGATCTGTTATTGACTGATCATTGAAGAGATAAAAACTTACCTTTGTGGTAACTATGATTAACTTCAAAGACTTGACATCATGATCTGTTTTTATGGAAGACTAAAATAATGGTCAAACACAGAGTTAAGCTATTTCTTGAAGAGTTTATGGAAAACAGCCCTGACTGTTGTGGCTCATTTGATTGGGGTGTCATCTTGCACATCAAAAGTTTGGGAGTTTGATTCCTGGTCAGGGCACATAACTAGGTTGCTGGTTCAATCCCCAGTCAGGGTGCGTATGTGAGGCAACCAATTAATGTTTCTCTCTCACATCTCCCCTACCACCCCTCCCTCCCTCTCTTCAAATCAATAAATAAAAATTTTCAATTAAAAAAAGAATTATGGAAAATATACCTTGTCTTCCTAGAATGGAAAAAGTCTTAAGTACAAGGTGTTTATCTTAATGCTGCTTTTAATAAAAATTGGAAAAATAAAAAATGGGGGGACAGAGGGGAGCAAAAAGAGGATGGATGTAATACAACAACAATAAAATTTTTTTAAAAATGTATAATAATAGCAACTAACATTTACTGAATGTTAGTGTTCATTATATGCCACACACTGTTAGGCTTTGCATGACTGCAATACTGTTTTTATATACAGCCGAGCAGGCTGAGGTGCAGAGTACATCTTCATACATACGGAGGATGAAATACCATAAAGCTATTTACAACTTGTGATGTAGAGACATCTTTCTTTGGAGATACACACACACACACTCGTGTGCATAAATACATGTACATATATGTGTGTATAGACATGTGTACATATATATATATACACATGTGTGTGTATATACATACAGGATTTTTAAAAAACTGGTTCTAGAACAGTATGGATTCATTTATGTAAAACTGTGTACATATATCTGTTTTATACGGATGCCTAGAAAGATGTTTACCAAAATGTTAAGATTAGAAGATCTTGAATAGATTTATATAATTTTTATTTATGTTTGTACTTTTCTATATGATTTGGATCTTGTAAATAAATGTACATCAACTTAATAAAGGCAAAATATTTTAAGAAAGTTAATGATATTTAAATTTCTTTTTTTATTGTTGTTCTATTACAATTGTCCCAGTTTTTCCCCCACTGCTCTCCACTGCCCTGTCCCCCCTCTTCTACAGTCAATCCCCACCTTCTTATCCATGTCCATGGGTCATTTATGCTTGTTCCTTGACTAGACTCTTCACCTTCTTTTCCTCCTTCTTTCCCTCCCCTCTCCCCTCTGATCACTGTCAGCCTGTTCCAATTAAATTCCTTAGGCTCTTTTTCTTTAAAATAATTTACATCAATTTTATCAAATGATGAAATTAAAATGTTAAGTTAAAATACAATTAGCATCTTTAAAATAAGGGTGAAATATTGTTTTTCAAATGACTTTTGAACTTAGTAAACCTGTGTTATTATTTTACTACCACTTAAAAATAATCTTTATTGTTTTAGTCCTTCAATATTTCTAAAATAACTTTTTGGGGATTTTTTTGGTTTTTGGTTTTTAAAAATTTTATTGTATTCCATCCATCCCCTTTTTACTCCCCTTTGTCCCCTTCCCCACCCACCCACTCCCCAACAAAGTCAATCTCACTTTGTTGTCTATGTCCATGGTTCTTCCATACTAGTTTCTTGACTAAACTGCTCCCCTTCTTTGCCTCTTCCTCCTCCCTCCCCCTGCCCACTGAAGGTCTATTCCCTGTATTCATATGTCTGGTTCTATTTTGCTTGTTTGTTTTGTTCATTATTTGTCCTGTAAAGGGTGAGATCATATGGTATTTGTCTTTCACTGACTGGCTTTTTGTTTTTTTAAAAGCAAAACCAGATTTTCTTTTTATTAAAACCAGTGGGGCTTAAGTAAGTTTAAAGTAGCACAGTTCTTTAAATGGCCCTATTTGAATCAAGTTGAACATCTACATGTATGCAAAACTTCCATTTATTTCAGTTACCTATGTCAAAGTTTTTCAAATGTCTTTGGAAATCACCTGAGACACCTGTTCACACACATACACACAAAAAAAAACAGCAACAACAAAAAACCTGCTTCCTATAACAGAGCTCCTAAATCAGGCTCTTGGGAAAGATTAGTGGCTTTTAAGGTAGAAATCTAATTTTTGAACCCCTCTCAAAAGTGCCCAGTGGGAAATAAATACAATATATCACTGCTTTTCAAATAATGCAACAGTTCTGTATTTGATGTGATTTGTACAAAAGCTGTGTAGCCTTTTATGCAGAGTTGTAGTTGTTTTCTGGTTTCTGCAATTTCATCTCACAGGGACAAGTTCTGAGACTAGATGTTATTGGGCCCCATGTTTCAGACGGTTGTGCATTCCTCCCTCTGCCCTACACTTCCTGATCCCTTTCTCCTTTTCCAAACACTGGACTTTAAGAAGTTACTCATTTCCAGACTCAATGTTTTTGCAATTATTAATTTTTTTCCCCAATTCTAATGCATGCTTTGACACTGGAATTTGTAGATCTTTAAAATGCTTCTTTGACCTTCACTTGAACATCATTTGATAGCAAAAGGAAAAAACAATTGTGGATTGTTCCATCCTCCCTTCCGGCAACATGAGAACTTCAGGGAATTATATATCACACAAAGGAAACTACATTTAACGTGACTTGAAAGATGTGAAGGTTAGAAGGTTAGAAAGTAGAATTTCCAGTTTATGTCCTTAGCCTATGAACTAATCGAAATAGCTATGCAATCTCGGAGAAAATCAGGGAGTAGTTTTCTGCTCATCTGTCCCTTGTTTTGCCTTTAGGATCCTTGTCTTCTCACTCCCCTTGGAACAGATTGGACAGTCAGATTGTCAGCAGGTGAGCAATTGAAACTTGCTTTCTATGAGCTCCTTAGAATAAAATATTTATCTTTTTTAGTTTATTTTATGTGGCTTATGCAAGGCTCAAAGTTAATACATTCTATAATTTTTGCTTGGAAGAAAGTGAGTATTTTGGTTTTATTCAGTCTTGAATATTTTCCTCTTTATTATAGGTTATTAATATTTATGTTTTTAAAAATCAGAGGTAGGTGATAATTAGGCTATTAGAAAACAGGTAGATGAAAGTTCAAAGAATGTTAACATTTTTGTGTCAAGTCTGTGAATGAGCCATTGTGCAAAAAAGTAGGACAGATATACAGATCACAGGATAGGAAAAGTTTAGTTAAATTAAAAGAGAGAGAGAGAGAGTAGTACAGTATTTTATGCCTAAAACTGATTACCACTAATGTTTGTATAAATTGGATACAAAAAAAGCAAGTTTTATGCTTTGAACTAACCTCATCTTGGATATTATGAGACATAGAACATACAATCTTCATGACAGTAAGAGGCCATTTTCACTGTCTTTAATATATATTTCAAGTGTTTGGCATTGCAATTTAAGTAGTTTTATTAATACTTAGAAACTTAAAAGCATTTCATCATTTCCCTAATGTACATTTCTCAGCAACTCCTGCTTCAATCAGGGATACTATGTCTTTCGGGGTGGGCTTTACCAAAACGGCTACTTTATAACTTCCAAACATGAACATCAGGAAACAGATTAGACAACTCTCAATGTGGACTTCTTCACAATTTTCACTGTGAATTACACTTTTTATTCTTGATTGAACAATATGTACCTTAATGAGTGTTATATTGTGTCTGCATTATGAAGCTATTCTTTTTGCTGAATCTTTGTAGTCTTCTTTTAAGAAAACTTTTGGCTGGCCTTGGCAAATAAATATATAAATAAACAAACAAACAATTAAATAAAGTGGCTGGGCCTAATAAATAACCAGGATCCATATTCAGTGTTTTCAAAATCACAACCAAATTAAAATGTTTAATTTTTCTTTCTTTCAGTTTTCATTGACTTTCCAAACCAAAAAAATCAAGCCGGCACACAAACTGGTTTCTTAGTGAACCTGAATACTAGAATTTAAATTCAAGAAACACATAAGAGATCATTGAAAAAGAAAAAAAAAAAGTCTGTGGTCATAAGTTCCTTACAAAATGATGTCTTGTTTCTGGTGAAATGGATCCTTCTTTTATCTGACGTCAAGTGACTCAACTATTGTTTTCCTCAAAAAGACTCTCAGCTAGGATTTCCACTTGTCTTTATATTTACTTAGTCAAAGGTGTTTGTGACAATTCACTTTCAGAGAAAGAAGAAAAGAGGAGAGAATCCACGTCTTTAAGGGGCCAAGGGACAGGTATTGAAATGACCTGGGAAGCATACAGACTTAACGCCCGCAGGTCAAGTGTCCACCTGGGGCTCAACTGGGAAGAAACAGAAGAAAAATCAATATGCAGTCAAAGAATGGCCTTTTTCTAGAAGTGACCCTCTAACAGAGTTCCACGGACGGACGCTGTCCCTTTCCCCGAAGTGCAGAAACTGCCCTGAACCGTGATGGTCAGCGGCAGCTTCTGCCTGGAAACCAGATTAATTGCCGATCCTATCACCAGGGAGATGCATGTGTCAGTGCTGGCAGCAGATGTGCTGCTGCTCCTAGGCATGGGGTGGACTTCCGACTCTCTCTGCTCACCCACTACTTTTTATAGAGACTGTTGGATCCGCCGTTTCCCAGGTCTTCTCATCGACCTGGAGGAGTCCCAGAGGATGGGTGCTCAGTTCTTGAGATACTACACTGAAAGCACCGGCCAGAAATGCAGTAGGAGCTGCTGCCTTAGGAAGGATGGTAAGTATTAACGATATGTCTGAGCAAAAATAAGAGGAAACTTCCCAAATGAAGACCTAGGTAAGGAGTCCCAGGCAGAGGATTCAGAGAACAGTTGAGCGCAACTAGAGGATATAGATGCCCCAAGATGAGGGAGAGGAAGAGGGAGGGAGGGACCTTGGGCCTACTGCAGTTTGGGACAGGGTAGGCTCAATTTACAAATCTGGAAACGACCCAGAATGCTATGGAACCTACAGGTAACAGAGAATTCTCTGTTCTTCTCTGAAATGCTAAGTAAAAATCCTTCGAGTGTCAGCTAACAATATTCCAATAGCCCAAAATATAGCATATTTAATTTCAAATGCATTTATAATAGTTTTGTTTTCAAAGTTCTTTTGGCGATATTGGTATCATTTCAAAATTTGTAAATGCACTTGCTTCTGTTGACCAAATGTGGAATGTATCAAACAGGAATTTAAGTTGTGATTCATATTCTGAAATAAATAGGGAGATATATTTCACATGGAAAAAAAGAGGAGGAAATGGGGAGAGAGAGAGATTAATTTTCAAAATATCCTAACAGATACATTTTAACTGAAATCCAGAATTAGGGTTTATTATCACCCATATAACATGACGGAAGCCTGTACTTAGGGAACTATTTCATCGTTATAGAATTTCAAGTTACAATTGTCTAAAGATTTCATTTATTTTTCATTCTTCCAAGATTTTATAGCTACTTAGAAGCAAAAAAGCAACACAACACTAAAATAATTCTCTTGGTTGATTCTGACTTATCAGGTGCTTAATGCCTCCTATCCAATTATGCATGCAAGACTTCCTGGCTGCAGAATGGAGCCACTTGGAGAATCTAAACTGTCAATAAATAAAAAATAAACTGTCAAAAGCTCACAGTGTGTGAAGCTGTCACAGGCTAAGTTCTCATAAGTTAATCAGGTACAGAAGAGAACAATCAATTTATTAAAGAAGCCCTGGCTGGTGGCTCAGGGGATTGGTGCCAGCCTGCAAACCCAAAGGTCACTGGTTTGATTCCCAGCCAGGGCACATAACCAGGTTGCAAGCCAGGTCTCCAGCCAGATCCATAGCTGGAGGCAGGTGAAAGGCAACCATACATGGATGCTTCTCTCCTTTTCTTCCTCCCTCCCTGCCCTTCTCTCTACAAATAATAAATAAAATATTTTTAAAATAATATATTAAAATCATTAAAAAATTATTAAAGAAAAATCTTTTTGAAAGGTAGTCAATCTAAATTTTCACCTTAGAGGTGATTCTAATTTCCTAATTCCAGAAACCTTCACTGAGAGGCAGCGGGGGAGGGGCTGCCCCATCTCAGCCTTTTCTTGGGAATCAATTTACCTCTCACCAGAGACTTGCAGGTAACTGTAAGCATCCCCTCGAGTTCCATGAGTTTAGAGCCATTGTAGCTTCAAGCTGTGACTTTCTCTGGAAGAAAGGGCACAAGCACATCTCCCAGTTTTTAGCTGGAAACTAGAACTTAAAAAATGCCAGAGTCCTGTACTAGCTAACATGCTCAGAGGGGACTCCAAAATATACACAGAAAGGAATGTAACCATACATTGATGATTCTCTTTCTTTCTTCCTCCCTCCCTGCCCATCTCTCTAAATATAATGAATAAAATCTTTAAAAAGAAAAAAAGTACAACAGTTTTAAAAACTATTTCCTACAGCATCAACTTTTTTATCAAACATTTAATGTCTAAATTTGAATATCTTTTATTCCTTTCCCTTAAACTTTGCAGAGCCTCAGGGAGTGTGTCTGTGATCAATAATTTATTAGCAATGTATTACTGACTCCTGTCCTGTTTTTCTCACACTAGAAAAGTGGTCAGAAACATGGGGTGTCCCAGAAGTGGGGGAGTGTAGCTCCCTGCAGTTAACCCTACACAGGAGGAGTGCGCGTTCAGTGACAGCATTTGCACAGCAGCTTTAGGCAGATCTAGTAATAATACACAATCACTCTGTAATCTTTTATTAAAAGAAGTTGATACCTTCTGGCTAATGGGTATTTCCTGTCACCTGGTTTCCACTACACTGCAGTTGGGAAACAAGTGTTGCATGTTCTACACTGAAGATTTGCATGTAGCAAGCATGAGTTAAGGTTTTCCAGAAATAACAGGAAATTTTAACAGGTATTTTAAGGAGCAAATTTACTTAGGGAAAAGGGAGACAGGATGAGCAAGTAACATTTCCTACCCACTAAAATCCAAATGCTAACATCCTTACCTACCTACCCCTTTCCTCCTTGAAGGTCACTAATTAGGCTGTTCATTGGATGGCGTTTTGCAACATGGGGCCAGAGCCCACCGGCAGTCAGGGTCAAGGCCGGCTGCCTTTCCACCATCTGGCTTCACCCAGTAATGTAGTTATTACTGTTTTTCCTTTTAAAGATTTTATTTATGTTCTTTTAGAGAGAAGAGAGGGAGAGAAACATTCATGTGGAAGAGAAACATCAATTGGTTGCCTCTCGCATGCCCCCTGCTGGGAACCTGGCCCACAACCCAGGCATGTGCCTTGACTAGGAATTGAACCAGCAACCTTTTGATTCCCAGGCCAGCACTCAATTCACTGAGCCACACCAGGCAGAGCTGTAGCCACTACTGTTGCCCTTTCTGTTACTCCCTCTTCTGTTACAGTATCTGTCCTTTTATTTTCCTTTTTCTTTCTCTGGTGAGAGATACTACTTTAGCATTCCAAGAGGGCATTACACCTAGAAACCTGGTGTGTATATGCGTGTATGTGTGTGTGCGCGTGCATGCACGTGTATGTACATAGACATCTGACATATATGTATTTTCTTTTAAAAGGGTGGTTACTAAACTTCATAATGTTCCATAAAAGGCCTGACTATAGCCCTGCAATGTATTATTAAGCCCACGTTCGTGAAAGAAATGTGTTATCAGAGGTCATCGAACTGGTTGAAATCAGGACCATCTGTAGGGGTACTTTGCTTGTTTCCCTTTCAGTTGCCTGTAACTTGGCTGTCTTCTACCATGATCCGATTCATGACAACGTCAACTGCCTCCACATTCACTGCCCAACACTGGAGAGCTGCGTATTAGAGCCCGGAATCAGTGCCGTTTTATACAACATAACGGACGGTAATGATTTATGCATTTTGTGTGTCTTTTTAAAAATGTTGGCAATATTCTAGTAGAGGCAAAACCTGGAAACTGGCTGACAATCACCATGTATGAATCCTTAAATCACTATATTTCAGTGAATTCTCTCAGGGCAGAAGTTTTGAGCATCCAGGACAGAAAACTTAAAAGGAGATTCCCTTCAGTTCGACATGTTCAGCAACGATAAGGTCAACAACGATGAGTGTATTCCAGATGATAGCACATCAAGCGATTGGACTTTAGGCATTGTATTTCACAAGTGCCCACAGCAGACACTACTGCCGTGGCCAAGGATACGACTAAGAAATAATAGTAAGAAGCTAAATGGCAGTTTTGGGAGCCACTGACAGTGAATACCCAGATTCCGTGCACCGCCACTTACATACATACATCCACCTGCCATTGGTCCCAAGATAACCAGTATATGTTATTTGAGGGAAAAAAAAAATACCATGTCCTTTGCCCAGATAGTATAATAATCTCAGGGTACAAATTAGTAAACATGAAATAAATAGATTTTTATAGTGAAAGTACAACAGAGGTAATTTATCAATCTGTGCTTATTGAACAGCGAACGCTCCAGACTGTGCTCAACATTGCAGGAGATTCAGCACGTGTCTGCCTTCAAGTCCCTTAACATCCCATTGATGTGACAAGTCTTACAATTAGTGTAAGACATAATTAAGAACAAGAATGTGTCATACTGCCTCAAGTACAAAGGCTCAAAAGAAGGGGAGACTAAAGCAAGCTAGATAATTCAGAGGCTGCAGGGAAAGGCAAGACAAATTCTGTATCACACAATGGGAAAGCAAGAAAACTGGCCTGGCTGTAATGAGGGCATGTTTGGGGCTGCACCGAAAATATAGGTAAGGTAGGGTAGGCCAGGTAACCAAAGGGCTGTGGGCACAGCAGAGACAGAAACCAACAAAAGTATTTAATGATAAAATGCCATCATTAAACTGGTATGTCTGGTTACCTTAGCCTAGGAGCATTATAAGCAGGCTGCCTATTAGAAAATGTAGCCCAGGAGGCCTTTTCTGGGCATGGCCACAGCAGTTGCCATGAAGAGAAGGGATAGTTATCAGCATATTGGGAAGGAATTGGATAGCCTTGGTTACTTTTTGGATATAGGAAGAGAGGAATCAAAAGTCACTTTGCAGAACAGATTCCAACATGGGGCCTGATGGCATCGCGATGCCACTGAGTAGAACAAGGAGACCAAATGACTGTGGCTTTGGTGTGAATGTCTACCTGCAATAGAACACAGGAGAAATGAGATCTGAGCTCAAGGAAGAGGGAGAAAACTGGGATGTGACATCGGTAGTGGTGACAGCAAATGAGAATGGTCTCCTTGGAGGGAGCAAGTACAAGATGAAAGGAAAATACAGCAGAAGACCAAGAACTAAAGATTGTGGAAACTTCACAACCAGTTGGAACTAAGAAGAAAATTAGCAAAAGAAGGGAGGGGAATGAGAAGCAGGTACTATGGGTGCTGGGAGTCATGAAAGAAGAATTAAAAAAATAAAAATAGAAAGAAAAAGGAAGAAAGAAAGAAAGAAAGAAAGAAAGAAAGAAAGAAAGAAAGAAAGAAAGAAAAAGGGTGGTGGCCAGCAGTATCAAGGACGAGAGGGAGCAAGAGTGATGAGACCCAGGGATTGGGAAATGAGAAAACTACCATGACCCAGAAGCATAATTTTGACAGAACAGTTAGGAGGGAGACAAGATGTCAGAGGCAAAAATTAACGCCAGGAAGGAAAGAGATGTTAGCATGTCTGGGGAGAGAAGGGGAGAAGGGGGAGGGGGGAGAAAGAATGAATATCGCTAATATCAGGGATAACTCTAAACCTGTTGAGGTTTTCTTTTCCCCTTGAAAGTCAAAGCACTGTTTGCACCCGTCTGAAGTCAGAGGAAAAGGGGCTAATTTTCAAGGAGAGAAAATACTGAAGACAAAGGCAGGGCCCTCAGGCACAGGAAGGAGATGAGATTTAGGGCTTTGCTCATGATTTTGAATAGTTACACTGTTCAGACCCTACTCTGTTTCTTTATTTAAAAATGCCATAAGATACCTCACATGTTTCTGTATCTCTTGCACTAGCACTCACTATTTTCCAAAAGCCCTGGTGGACAGAAAGTACTCTCCGTAATGTAGCCAAATCTGTTCATAACAGGAATTATCCTAGAAAGTTAAATTCCAATATGCCCAGTATGTTTCTAAGCCTTTCAGAAATAAGCAATTATCTTAGCTCAATCACTCATAGCTGCAAAACCTGAGACTTCTCCAAACTCTATTTATTATTACTTTTCTTTAATTTTTATTAAATTGATTGGGGCAACATTGGTTTATAAGATCATAATAGGTTTCAAGTGCACACTTCTATGATACTAGATCTGGATTTTGACTATGTGCCCACCACCCAAAGTCAAGCCATCCCCGTCACCATGTATTAGGGCCCCTCCACCCACCTCTGCAATCAGCACTATCTGTGTCCACACGAGTCAAACCATATGGTTCTTAGCTGTTTCTGACTGACTTATTTCACTTAGCAAAGTATTCTTAAGGTCCATCCATGTTGTTGCCAACGGCAGTATGCCATCTTATGGCTGAGTAGTATTCCATAGTATCTATGTACCACATCTTTTTTATGGAATCCTCTATCAAAGGATACTTTGGTTGTCTTCATGTCTTGGCCACCATGAACAGTGCTCCAATGAACATGGGGGCATATGCATTTTTTGCAAATAAACTTTTTCAAGTTTTTCAGGTAGCTACCCAGGAGAGGGACTGCTGTGTCATAAGGTAATAAATTTTGAGGAACTGCCAGACTGTTTTCCATAGTGGCCATACTACTCAAATAAAATGAACAATGCTTTATTTATCTTTCAGGTATAGACCCAGATTTGCTGGTTTTTGGACAGTCACTTCCCACATATCTAAATACCCCTTCTTCATCTAATAAATGGGACACATTAAGAAATTTAAAAGCTATGAATTTAGAGAAACAACAAACCACCATGATAAATCAAATGCTATCATCAACAGAGGCTCTATCATCAACCACACATCAAGATTTGGTTGTGAACGTAAGCCATACCAGCTATTCTAAGGAATCAACCACAGAGCCTTGGGCAAGATTCATTTCCCTGAACGAGTCCATCACCACCAAGGTAAATAAGGTGTCACGCAGTGCTGACTTCATCAGCCATCCAGATAACAAGACTATTTCTGCTTTCTTTGCACCCGATACAAAATCTTCTTCTGTGCCCACTCCATCCCGGCTCAACAGCAACAAGCACTTGCTGAACAAAACCAAAGGGTCCAACAGCAGAAACCACACATCTGAGAACGAAAACAAAACACCCACTGGGGCATATGCGACTTCAACAACATGGCTGGTACCTGTGGCAGTTTGCACTTTTGTCATCTTTCTTTGCTGTTGTTTAGTCATCCTGGCATATGGGTGCTGTCGAAAGAAGCAGGGCCAGTATAAACCAGGGCAGAGAAAGGCAGGTTCCAGGCAAATTAAAAAAAAGTAACCTTCTGGAGGAGAACGCTTAATGTAAACAGTTGTAAAAGATGGTACGTTTTCAAGAGTATCACTTTTAGTTTTCTGTAAGACAAGGGCAGTTTAGTTAAAAAATAATTGCATAGGATGCCCACTCCTACCCCAATCTCTAACAAAGGCTAATGCTTGATCAACATAACTGCTTTTTATTGTTTTAATTTCTTTGAATAGTGTCCCTTTTTGCCACAGTTGCAAAATTCTGACTGCTGCAGTTATTGAGCATTGTGTAAAAGATAAAGTTCAAAGTGCTGTACACGTACAATTTCGTACTCTTATTAACCATTATACTATTATCACCTTATACAGATGAAGGAACTGAGAAGAAGAGAAACTTAGTATGTGACCTAAAGTCACATAACTAGTAAGTGAAGCCAGGACTTAACAGGCAATCTGTTTAAAAGTTCATTGTTGTAATCACTGTTAGACTGAAAACCTCAATTTTCTTCATTAGAATGGGATAAAGATACAAGGGAAAAAAAAATACTGTAACATCTTATTCATTTCCCATCAAGGTCAAATTGTTGTTATATGTTAATAAAATCTTACAGTGGTTTGAGCAAAAAAGCATTATAAATGATTAGTTAATAATCCATGAGGAAATACTTTCTGATTTTTATATAGTTTTCTATGTTTCTTTGATTAAGCCTTCTCAATCCTAAACCATCTTCATTTTCTAAAGATAACACTCAATAATTGTGACAGGAAGATCTTTGGATTTTGCGATGACTTCTGTTGAATAAAGCTTGGGAGTTTTAGTTTATATCTTGCTTACCCAGGTGCAAATATTAGCACTTGGTATTTCAGTTCTGTTCACCTCTTACACCACTTATTTAAATATTAGACACAAGATAACTGTAGCTTAAGTCTCTAATGACCTTACACTATAGGCCCTTAATCTCATCCCTGAAATTTTCTTTCATTTGAGAACAGACATTAAGACGGGCCATAAGCAATGAGACTTGTGGCCAAAATGGAGGCGTAGGTAGAAACGCTATGTCTCCCTCCACAACTAAGAAGGAATACAACTACTCCAAAACTAGAGACAATCGGAAATTCCAGAAAATTGAGCTACACAGAGGTCCAACAAACAAGGATATAAAGAAGAAATACTCATCCAGACAGGTAGGAGGGGTGGAGCGGAGACAGAGGATCCGGTGCGGTGGCCCAGCAGCTACGGTGGGAAGGCGGCTGTGGCTGGCCGGTGGAAAGTGGGGTCACTAAAGTAGCTGCAGCTGGGGAGTGCTCACAGCTCCAGCACCAGGAGGGAAATAAAGTCTCGTTGCTTGTGACTGGGAACCAGGGGGGGTTGGGATGGAGGAAGAAACTGCTGATCTCTCAGCAGGGGCCGTCTGTTTCGAGGCCCCCACGGCCCTAGAACGTCCGCAGACCCACCCACTCTGGGGACCACGGCCAGGGCAACGGCTAGCGAGGAGCTAGTCCCATGCTAGTACAAACTAGGAAACAAAGATATCAGGGCTCAGTCAACAACTAAAGCTAAGGTTGTTTCACCCATTTGCAAAATAATAATACTGAATCTCTCCAATGCTGTAAGTAGATCTTTGCGTTTGTAACTGTCTAGCATTATGAAATACCAATATTGACAGAAAATATGCAAAGAAAGAACTAAAGTGCCCTACAATTAAAACAGGCTTATTTCCCTACATGTTTAAGCAACTTCTGAGCTATTTAACTTAAGAGTTTGAAGTCAGAGTGACAGCATTATCAATATAGCAAAGTGTCCCCTAGAATCCTCATTATAAGGAGGAATATGATAATGTTCTTATATATATTAGATCAATGAATAGTTTAAAGGACAAAATTCTACTTGACAAAGTGCTGCTTAATTATGGCTAAAATCACAACTGTTACCTTTTTTTTTTCATTTTATTATTTATTTATTTTGAGAGAAGGGAAGGGAGGAAGAGAGGGAGAGAAACAGCAATGTGTGGTTGCCTCTCGTGCACCCCCAACTGGGAAGCTGGCCCGCAACCCAGGCATGTGCCCGGATTGGGAATCCAACAGGTGACCCTTTGGTTCGCAGGCCGGCACTCGGTCCACTGAGCCATGCCAGCCAGGGCCGTTACCTTTTAAGGCAGTTTTGTATTAATCTACCAGCTCAAAGATTTTGCCATCCTAGGTCAGTGAGCCAAGATGCAAAGATTAAATAAAGGTCACAGTCCTAAACAAGACTACTCTCACTTCCAATACCTACTCTAAGTTCAGTGTGGGGCAGGGGTCCCTGATTCACCCTCAGGTTGCACAAATTGCTAGAATTCACAGACTCAGTGAGAGCTGTTATTCTCATAGTTGTGGTTTTTTGCAGGGAACTTACACAGATGAGTCAGTCAAGGCAGGGAGCTCCTAGATAAAGTCCAGGAAGGTTTAAAAGGCACAGCTCCCTACCCATGGTGGCAGGAAAAATTACCCTCCCAGTTCCAGTGTCTGACAGCATGGCCTCAGTAATGCCAACCAGGAAAGTTCGCCCCAGCCTCAGTGTTTCAGGTTTTACTGAGGCTCCATTACACAGGTATTATTGCAATCACAGGTAAAATCGCCTGGTAGCTGATTTTAGCTGCCATGTGGACTGATTAACTAGATGACTCAAAACCCTGACCCAAAATCACATGGTTGGTTTTTCTGGCATGTCTAAAATTATCAGGTGTGGCCAGCCCTGCCCTAAAATCCATTGTAGGGGCTCGGCCCTAAACAAAGACACTTTATGGGTTAGACAGGGACTGCTTCCCAGAAGCTGAAGGAAGAGGCCAGGTCTTCGGGAAAGGTCAAATTCTTCGTTACGCATCATGACTCCCCCTGCCTGTACCTGCACTGTAGTATTTCTACAGGGCTGATCGTCCTAATCTACCGCCTGTTCACCTGTTCCTTCAAAATGTTTCCATCTTCAACCCTGTTTCTGCACTTGAGGTTTCCTTAACTCTGTGAGTTTCTACAACTATAACATTACGAAACACTTATGTATGCCTTAAAGCTGACCCAAAAATTCAGCTTTATCTACTTTGCTTTTCATTGACTATTTTCATCCAATGAAATAACCTCTCTTTTTTGTACTCAAAGCTCTAATGTTGTCCTTTCTAACCTACTGTCTTCGGCTTGCTAATACCAAATTATATCTTCAATTGATATAAATCTTTTGGACAATGTTTTTTTTTTGTTTTTTTTTTTTAACATTCCTTTTGGCTTTCATTTATGTCCCCTCATTCTGTCAGGCAAAATAAGTCTTAGGTAAATAAACTCAGCAATTCTTTTATCCTGATTTTAAATTAATGAATTGTGGACAACTTTGTAAGTAGTAAGAAATGACTTAGACACGCTGAGTTGACAGCTAAATGGAATGGGATGTTTCTTAGGGCAGTTCCTACTTTTTCATGTACTCCATTTAAACTCAAGGTTGTTATTACACCTCATCTCTTTCCTCAGCTGTGGCAGCTCTAACTGGGGAATCAAGAGATGAATACCAGTTAATCTGCACTTCTACTTCTCTGCAAACTTGGGCTCAGACAAACATGCCCCAGAAAAGAGTAAGATGCTAAACAGAATAGAATATAGGGACCCCAAAACAGAGGGACGGAACCAAATTTGTATTTCCAGTGTCCTATTTCGAATCAGAATTGGCATCAGCAAAATGCACTGGGTCGACAGCAGTCAGGCAAACTACCTGCTGCCTGGAGGGGATAACTAGCGTCCCAAACAACCAGTTACAATCAGGAGCATCTGGTAAGTGCTCGCTCGTGTGTAGGGAGACAAAATTACTAAATTATATGTATATGTAAATTCTGAAGTTGCTACGGGAGAAATCAAATCAACACACTTTAGAAACACAAGAAATCAGAGATCTAACTAGTCTTAATCGCCCCGAGCATAAATTTAAAAAATGTGTGAATTTTCATTGCCATTGTGCATTAGTATAAAAGGAATAATTTTAACTTTGAAATCGAACATTTGTATTAACATTTTCAACTTTATACTGAACTAGATTACAATTAACATATAGATCACAAAATTAATAAGTCAAGCATATTTTTTGTACATAATTCACGTCAGATTTAATAGTCTCTTCACTGATTCTTTGTACTGAGAAAGGGTATTTTCACTGTCCCCTTCATTCTTAAGACTAACCACAGACTTTTTGTAATCTTCAACTTCTTTAGTAGCAAGGAGCTCTTCTTTATTTACTTCTAGGTTTTTCTCTGCAGCTTTAATTTGGAGAAGTGTTTCCAGGACATTTTTTTCTGAGGAGCTATTTGTCCATATATACTCTTCCATGTCTGCTTCAGTCTTATGTTTCTCCCATTCCTCAGTTTTCTGAAAGGGAAAAACAAGTTCTGAATTCTGAGAAATAGCACCCAAAGACAAAGCTAGAGTTTTTAGGGGAAAAGAAGCTTGCAAACTGGGGAAAGGCCTGGTCACCCTGCTGCACGTCCACTTGACCCACCGCTGCACCTCACTCCACGGGGGCCCCGCAGCAGGGCAACCCATCACCACTCACTAAGTCTAATTTCACTCACACAGCAACACCATTTCCCAGAAGATATCCAAAACTCACGTTTTTTTCCAGCCTTCTAGTCCCTAAACTCTAATGCATCGACAGTTCACATTTCTGTGGTTAAAAATAATGAGAGTGGAGACTGTATTTATCTTTGTAAGATGACGTTGGGGAGATAACAGGAAAGTCCAATTATTATAATAAAATTGAAAATATGAAGTAAGTGTGTAATACATGATTTTCAGTCATAAAGACTTCATATATTCTGGAATTTTGTTTTGGTATTATCCTTTCTATTCCTATAATGGAAATAATTTTTGTTACCACTTGTTTTTTCTTACAAAAATTATTACCAAACTATGCTAGGGAACATTGGTAGGATTCATAGTAATACAATGCAGCCTTATAATTTAAATGAAGATGCAACATTTTGTGAAAAATCAAGCAATGCAGTTATTAAGTAATATCCTCTGGTTCAAAGAAGCACTAAATACCAAACACATTCTTTCCATATTAACACATAACTAGATTCTGAGCTACAGGCTACTATAGAATCACCTACTATTCTTACAACTTTAAGGTATTAACCCCCAAAGTTACAACATTTTAAAGCATCAAAAGACAGGTAGATTTGGAGAGTGTCAAAAATCATTTCCTCTGAAAACCCATCTTGCAAGAGACCCAGCCTAGCAGACAGGCTCCCGCTAAGGAAGTGAGCACCAAGGAGAGGCAGATGGTTTTCACCCATGCCTCCCTTCACCCTCACTGCTGTGGAGAAACACATTTGTCCCTCGAAGGGTAAAAGGAGACCCCCAAGAGCCAAGAGGCCGCTGGGGATGCTGCTGGCTCAGCAAACACCATCAGGTCCCTGAGGCCTGGGCGAGAGGCCCCCCTGCCACAGAAACCCACAGGCAGTCCCCCTTTCATCCTTCACACCTATGTGTGAAAGAAGGAAAGGTACCTTCTTTCCTTCAAGAAAAACCAACAGGATGGAGAATGTTATCCCGATCCCCAAAGGGTATTTGTACTCACAGCTCCCCATGCTGTCTGCCCACCTCCCTTTCCTGGCTGAGGACAATGTCTCAACTTACGTTCTAGAAGGATCTGGTTGATAATTACCTCTACACCCCTTTTTATCTGGCAGTGAGACTTTAGGCTTCACTGAGGGGGACCGAACTAATATGCAACTTTTCTTGTTGTACCTGCCTGCACAATACTGGCAAATAATTCCTAGCAGCCACATTCTGAATTAGTACATTAAAAAAAAAAAAAAATTACTGACAAAACTACCCTACCCCATCTAATTCTTTCTGTAATATTTGGGGAAGAAATAAATCTTAGCCCCGTAAAATATGCTCTAAATAAATGGTCTTATCTACTCTTAGAAAAGCTTTAAACATTTCAGGACAGTATCATAGTTTCTTCCTAATTCTAATTTACAAATGAAGTATATTTAAGAGGCCAAGAAACACATTTTATAAAGCATTAAGTAAAATAATCATCTCGTTCTTGACTGCTAGAGATTAAGGGATTATTTTAAATGAAACTAACAAATTGGTAATAATAAATATAATTAAGATTAAATGGCTTAAAATGTTTCACCTAGATTTTTAAAAATTTATTATTTTTTTATTTACTGACTTTAGAGACAAAGAAGAGAAAGGAGGGGGGAGAGAGAGAGGGAGAGTGAGAAACATTGATTTGTTATCCCACTGATTTATGCACTCACTGGTTGATTCTTGTATATGTCCTGACCAGGGATCGAACCCACAACCTTAGCATATAGGGACAGCCAACTGTGCTACCCCTGCCTGGGCTTCAACTAGATTTATCAAGATTTTCTTAACTGCCTTGAAATAGATGGTTAATTAAATAAGAGGTAACCAAAGTAAATACACTAATAATTCCCAACATTTTGTTTACATTCCCCTGACATTTTGTGTATATACTATATTTCTACATTAGTTTGCCAAGGTATGTTATAGGTTTGTGATATCGGTTCCTTCAGACCTCAGGTGGCCAGATGAGCCTGGAGCAATAACAAGTACCCTTCTCCTTCACTTACCTCAATTTAAAATTATACTACAGTGATACATCAGCAAAATTCAGATGATGGGGAGCCTACAGCAACAGACAGACACATGTAAAGACTGCAAGAAAACAGCTCAACAGACAAAGCTCCCTTCTGGTTTGAGGCTACTATGGGGCACCCTTTCGTACACACTTACTGAGACCCCACTACATGCTGGGCAGGACTGGGAGATGCTAGACACCCCTAGGCACTCTAGCTAAAAACCAGTGTTTCCATATCCAACATTGTAGGCAAAAGGTACATTTCCTTGATCATATTAGATATGTGCTAAAACTCCCCTTCAGGTGAAACAAAAAATTAAGCTGGCTGAAACAAAACCTTATTATTCAAATGTGATATACTGACACTGGAACAAAATTCAATTTAAAAGCTAATTGTTTATATGTCTATTAACTCTATTAAATACAATTTTGGTTTTGCAATTTAAAAATCTACTATGGAAAATTTCAAACATACAAAAATAAGGACAATGGCACTATGAACTATCTTCTACCCTTCCTCCAGTTTCAACAGCCAACTCTCTGCCAATCTCATTTTATAGAGGCTTCTACATACGTAAGAGCGTATGGAATAGCACTGCTCCCTTAGCATGCTCTCACTGAATTATTTTGAAGGAAACCTCATTTTGTCATGTTATCCATATTAATTTTTCCTTTAAAAAAAAAAGCATTCTTTTAAAATCATAACCACAGTATTGTGGTATTTTGTGGATTCACGAGAACCTAACCTAGATCAGCTCATTCATTCATTCCATTTATTCATTCTATCAATTAGCAATTTCTGTGTGCTGGTCATTTGCCCATATCCCTGGTATCACCTTGCACTTCTGCCACAGGTACTGGACAATGCCTGACTGAAGGCAGAGTCACCTCCCTTGGGGTTTAAATCTAGTGAAAGAATTAAATTGAGCTTAGTTTAGTTTTTAGTTTGTTGCTTTGTTCCCCGACTCCTCACCTCTGCCTTCCTCCTCCCAGGGTGACTAGTTCTATAAATTCTGAAACAGTGAAAGTCATGTTTCTGACACATACAGTGGAGGAGGAGAGAAAGTCTTCGGAACAGAAGGCGGCGGTTGCTTAGAGTAACAAGGCTCAGGGAGTAAAAACAGCCCTCACTCCCATCGCCTTGTTTCTGTTCCTGCGCACTCCTGAGAGTCCGTGGGACCCTTGTTCTCGTACCTTTTCAGCTTAAGCTTGTGTGAGTTTCTAGGATTCATAACAAAGGCTCTCAATTCATACATGTCGCTCAGGAGAGAAGCTTGGTGATAGAAAGTTTGGAGTAGCCAGCATTCAGGTTGTCTGAAAAGTCGGTATGTCTTTTTCAATAAACAACAGATTTTTCATTTTCACCAATAACTTCATTGATTTGGATATTTTGAGTATGTCGGCTATCTCCCAAGTGGTTTAATGTTGTTCTCAATTAATGTCTCGATTTAATTGCTGTCACCTTCAACTGTCTGACTGTGGAGCATCGTCAAGCAAACCTCCAGCACAACACTTTGCAAACACTTTTAACACATTCAATGTCACAGAACCTTCTCCATACACTGCACAAATATTTTTTGGTTTCAGTTGTGTTCTTACATTTCTTTCTTTCTTTTTTTTTTTTTTTTAATTTTATTGTTGTTGTATTACATCCATCCCCTTTTTGCTCCCCTCTGTCCCCCTCCCCACCCACCCTATTTCTTGAACTAGTAAACCATAGTATCTTGAAAATGTTGCATATTTTTTTCCATATTCAATATTAAAGTGGCTACATAAAAAAATCACCAATTTTGATAAGTTTTTTGCTATGATGCTGTCACAAATATGAGTACAATCTAACAAAATTGCCTCAAATAAAGTTAAAGACAACTTTACCTTCTTATGGAAAAAGTATAAACTTTTGGCCAACCCAATACAAGATAATTAACATCACCTGGAAGAAGGTACAAAACTAAGAAAAAAGAGGGAAAGAACAAAACTTGGGGAACAATTCAATATAATTGATTTAGACTAAAACATACAACAACCATTTCTAGAAATATGACACATTCAGTTAAGAAATATTAAAATGGCTCAGCATTATTTCTAAATAAGTAGTAGCTATAAAGTGTCATACTTAAAAAATAGAATTCTGAAATAAGACTTTTACATTTATGTGACTTTAAATGGTCTTTTTTAAAGTTTCCTTTTTTAATAAAGCAAACATTTTTCTTTAACTTCAACATATTTAAGCAAAAATTAATTAAGGGCCTCTAAAAAAAGGGGTTAATGCTTAAGGGATAATTATTCAGAACTAAATTCAGACACAGTATCAATAGGCTGTAGTCCCACACAAATCTTCCACAGAGGAGACTACTGAAAAGGGAAAGAAAATCATTTATAATTCTACCACCTCAAAATAACCAATTAATACTCGTGACACATCATGCATACCCATGATTAAATTTCCTTACAATTTATAGCTTTTAATTTACAGTCAAAATTTTTGCTTCTAAAATACCACCCAGGGCCCTGGCTGGTGAGGTTCAGTGGACTGCACACTGGCCTGCGAATCCAAAGGTCACTGGTTTGATCCCCAGCCAGGGCACATAACCAGGTTGCAAGCCAGGTCTCCAGCCAGATCCGTAGTCGGAGGCAGGTGAAAAGCAACCATACATTAACGTTTCTCTCCCTTTCTTCCTCCCTCCCCTCCCCTCTCTCTAAAAATAATGAATAAAATCTTAAAAAACCACCCAGGCTTGAAACTGGGCAATTGTATAAGAGCTTCTAAGCACAGTCAAATACTGGGGAGCAAAAAAAATCAATGTAAGCTCAAACTGATTATTATTCAGGCAAAGAATTTGATGCCTTTTTTTCTTTTTTAACATTTCAACCACTGAATATTTATAATTTCACCATTTAAGTGGCTAGTATACATATACATACAGGATAGAATCTCTCTGTTCTTCCCAACCTACAATGAGAACACTTGCTCTGACTACAGTAACCCAAGAGAAAGCAACCTTCGACTCCACATAATCCTTTCCCAGAGCCAGCTGGACTCATTCTCTCCCATGCATCTTGGAACTGCCAGCCCAGTGGGAGAGGTGGAACTGAGTGGGAATCAGTCAGATGCAGGCTGTGATCCCAATAAAGGCAAGAGCCCAACAGGCCTACAGGGAACTGAGCAGAGGCCAGGGGAGGAAAGTAGCATGGGATGAGTCTGAAGAGCTATCAGAGTATTTACTATTCTGAGCACCTCAGCACATGAACTCCTTTTACATTCACAGCAATCCTATGAGGCACCAGTGTCATACCGTCTGTTTAATGGACCAGGAAACTGAAGCCCAAGGTGATGAAAAATGTGTCCCAAATCTTACTGCTTGTTAATGCAGAATAAAAAATAAAAATTACATATATATAAAAGAATGCTTTAAATTGACCCTTTCTTATTTCTTGCCCTTGCTGGCTTAAATTGAAAACAAAGGGAAAGTATACTAATAACTAATTCATACAATGGTCAGTGTAACAGAAGTCAAAGAAATACCTGTTTCACTAAACACGCAAATTTGTCACCTTCTACCATCTTGTTTGCCTAGGATGTGAATCACAGTAATATTCCACTTCTCTTGATTACAAGTAAGGCATTGTGCTATATGAGGGAAAACAGTTTAACCATTTAAAAACCTAAATTATTTGAAAATCAGAAAAAAGAGATAAATATGCATAATAAACAAAAAGTTACTACCAATTCTTTCAGTTACCAGAGCTAAAATTTCAACTTAGTATGTCAAGAATTCAATTTAATTCAGATCAGTTTTTTGAAAAAATTACTGACTGCTGATATGCCAGAGATTGTATTAGATGATAGAAATATAAAGATAAGGAAAAAGTCCCGTCCTTGTCCTCAGTGATGTCAGAGTCTAATGGAGTTAGGTAGGTGGGTATGTTATTACTTTTAACATAAAAGTAATAAAAGGAATGCTGGATGGAAGAGACAGGGGAAAAGGACCCACAGGAACATCTACAAGAGGTAACATTTGAGGTGCATTAAAGGATTCTTATGGATTTGCAAGGCTGATATTAAAAAAAAAAAAAGATCATTTGAGAACAGCATATGCCAAGTTACGAAAGGCCACATTATATTCATTATGGCTGAGGTATAGGATACATAAACTGCATTTCCTGAGGAGCTGATAATGAGGTGGCAAAAGACTCAACAGACAGGATGGGGAGTTGAGATTTAATCCTAGGTAAGGCGGAAATTAAAGGGCTTTATTAAAAAATGACATAACAGACTTGATTTTTAGAACAATTACTTTAACATGGAAGATGGAAGAGACAGGAAAATCAATGAGGCTATTACAGCCCTTACTGGTGTAGCTAAAGTGGGTTGGGTGTTGTCTTGAAAACCAAAAGGTCATCAGTTCAATTCCTGGTCAGGGCGCATGCCCAGGTTGCAGGCCAGGTCCCTGGCTGGGGCGTGTGAGAGGTGACTTGTTGATGTTTCTCTTGCACGCTGATGTTTCTCTCCCTCTCTTTCTCCCACCTTTCCCCTCTCTCTAAAAGTAAATAAATAAAATCTTTAAAAACATAAGGCTAGTAGAGTTTCTCAGGTAAAGGATGAAAAAGACCCATACTGGGGTAGAAGTAGGGATACAGAGGAAAAAAGTTTTAACATATATTGAAAGGCTAAAACTGAGGACACTAAGTGACGACCTATGTATCAGGGGAGAGGGTGAGGGAAGACACCAGTATAATGCCCAGGTTCATGACTTCAGCCACTGTACGGGAAAGAACACACTTTTCGTAAAGGTCTTTAAGTACAAGGTAGGCTTTTTAACATGGGACTATACCCAAAGAATCCTGAAACACCAATTCATAAGAACCTATGCACACCTATGTTCATAGCGGCACTATTTACAATAGCCAAGTACTGGAAACAGCCTAAGTGCCCATCAATGGATGATTGGATCAAAAAACTTTGGTACATATACACAATGGAATTCTATGTAGCAGAAAGAAAGAAGGAACTTGTACCCTT